>CP045890.1:34751635-34762981 GCA_013387185.1 Caligus rogercresseyi
AGTTGAACAAAATGTTTATTGACGAATTCACAAGATTCCATAATGACATTTCCATTGAAAAACTTGAATTTTGAGAAACGACAAAAATTAAAAGAATTGGTATCAATACTGATGAGAGGGATTCAGAGGGAGTAGATTGGGATTCGATGGGGAAAACTAGTATCATTAGTCGTTTTAAAAACGTATTTAAAAGATAACTTAAAAACATCAACATGATGTACCCTCTTTTTCTTTTTCCTTCTTGAAACTACAGAGAACCCTAGTAGGAGTTTTTATTTGTAAAAAACTGGCCTTGGTGCGTCAGCACTGTATTTTGTTCATTTATTGGCACTAAAAATATGTGGATCATATAGATATATTTTCTAATTAATTATATATATGTATATGTATATATATACACATATATATATATATATATATATTTATATTATCAGATTTATATATATATATATATCTATATAATATATGTGTGTTTTTATACCGATAGACCTCCCAAAAAAACCACTTTTTTAGTTCTTTCACATATATACCAGCGATTTATGGTTCTTTTTTTATGCTGAAAACGAATATCTAATTAAAAATCTCTAGCATTGTTATAAATTGGACTATGTAAAAGAACTAAAAAATGGTTTCATCTGGAGGTCTATATATGTATATATATATATATATATATATATATATATATGGAGCATCCCCATTAATAGAATTTTTTGGCAAAAAACAAAAGGTTTCAAACACTAAAAGGTCAGCTAGAAATTTATAGATGGTCCCAGCTTTGATGAGGATAATTTCTTACCATTTTATTTGAAGAAAATGCAGGAAATTTCAATAGCAGAGAAACATCGTTCAACTGTCGCTTTGCCCAAGCGCTCCCTGGTGTGAAGAACTTGAACTTCGAAAATAAATAATAACTATAACTTTTAGTATTATAAAGCAGATAGAAAAATTACTTGCATTGAATACTAGAGTACCTGAAAGTGCATTTAATATTGGACAATAAGAGACGGTAAATGAAAAAAATCTATAGCCTTCCATTTCCTACAAACCCAAGTATTAGTTTGTTCCATAATAATGAGGTCGACCAATTAAAACTCAAAATTTTCATCAGATCAACAAAAAACTTCTCAATCAGCACACATAATTCCCTCGGACTGCAATGACGTCGTGGCAGTGTCCCCGGAGCTTCCTGAGTTGGTCGTAGAGCTCGTCTTCACTGACCCTCCTCATCACCCGCTGAACGGCGAGTGTAGCCTCCTCGTGGTCCCCAAACTCGTCCTCCCGGAGCAGGTACTTCAACTTCCGACACAGGAACCTGTCACACAGGTTCAGGTCGGGTGAGTAGGGTGACTGTTTCACCGGTTCCACGTCCCTCCGGGTCAGGAACTCCCTGGTATCGGTGGCAGTGTGGGGACGTGCATTGTCCCACATGAGGAGACAATCTTTCAGCCGGATCTTGTCCTTTTTCAGGCTGAGAAAGCGCTTCCCAGTCGTCTTCAGGTACTCTATCATGGTGTTCCGGTCGGCTGTGGTCCTGGCAGGTAGTGCAGTGGTCGATACCCGCTTCGGCTTGCAGGTGAACCCCATCAGAATCATCCAGGACGGGTCTTCTTCTCCAGGGCAAAAACACCCTTATCAAACTCAGTGTGCCATCTCTGGAGGGTGGAGAGGCCAGGGCAGGAGTCAGGGAAGGTAGAGAGCAGGTCTCCGTGGATCTCGTTGACTGTCCTGGCGAGCTTTATCCGGATCAAGAAGTAGGAGCGAAAGTCGGGTGTCTCCATTTTCAGCGGCGAGTAGAATGAATGATAGAAATGAAGCGATTATTCACCTTATATACTAATCTGAGTGGCGCCATACAGTCTGTTCCCATGCAAAAATATGTGATAAGAACGCTCCCGTTGAAATTTTTCAGATAGCGTGTGAACTTTTCGAGATAGCTAACCTACCTCATTATTTATGGAACAACCTAATACATATATAATTTATATAAGATTCGTATGTATTAAATGTCAAATAATCTATAATAAATTATAACAAATATGTACTTAATTGTCCTTTGTTATAAATTATCCGATATTAAATGCATATGAGAAGTCACAGAGCAGACACATAAATAAATTTATCTCTCTTTCTAATCTACCGAATACCCATATCGATCGGTAGAAGGTATATACCGTATACCGAACCGTCGGTAGATTTATCTACCGAATCCCAGCTCTTCTATGAACCTTTAGTTCTCTGTTTTCAATCTCTCTCTCTCTGCTTACCTCCCCCTCATCATCCTCTAACAATATTCAATACTACATTTACATATATTTTTAATTATCTCCTCCTCTTGAAAGAGATGAAGCAAGCAAACATAAATACAGCAAACAAACAAATAAACAGCTTATTTTTAACTCAGGATTCGTTTATTTGTTTAAATAAATCATGAGAAAAAAGGAGGCACACAAAATAAGAAAAATAATAAGGGAATGACGTCAATAGCGACATTTGAAAAATAATAGGTGTTCCTTCTTCTTCTAAGTTATGATTGTTATTCGTAAGGGGAAAAAGCACCGGGGTTTTCCTTACGTTGAAGATGTTGCACTGGGGGAAAGTTGGGAGGTACATTTTTGCCGAAGATACCTCTAGATGGCACCAAATCTCTGGAATACAATACACACCTGGAAACAATAAACAAATTGTTCGATGTAAAGCTCTCTAGAGAAGATTGGCTCATCTTCTCCACTCCAAACGTCCCAACCACTGGAAAATAGAGGAAATGATATGTTCCATCCAGCGGGTGGGATGTGGATTGAATTTCTTTTAGACCGGAAGCTTACCTTCCTGGAGGAACTGAATAACGACGGAGGTCCGAAGCAGAAGCGAACACCAAATGTAACCCTTAAGACATCTCTTAAAGTTGTACTTTAATTTTTTAATAGTTAATATCAAGAAAAGTTCATGATTTACCCAAAAAAATATGTTTTATCATCATTCTCCTTTTTGTCAATCTTATTATCAATTAAATGTGCAAAAACAATTTTTGTTAATATGTTTAGCCATGTAACATTTTTAACGTTTGCCTCAGTTTTAGTGCATATTTTTTATTTGTATGTATTTTAAAACTCCGACTGATAAAAAAATATATATACATGTTTTATTATACACTAATTCGTAATTATAAAAACAATTATTATGTATAAAAAAATTAAGCATCAATAAAATAATCGCTCCCCTCTAATAAAAAAAAGGTTTTCGAAGTTAATTTCGAACATGATTTTTTTTCGAGGAGACAAAAAAATATTTTTATTGACTTATTGAAATATCCATAAGTTATTGGTATTGTTTTTTAACAGAAAGTTATTTATAATACAATGACATCATTGGATCTTACAATTTGCATTCTTCTTAATATACTCCTGTACCCATCACGGTTCAAAAAATGCCTTCAAATAATATTTTAAATTTTATATAATTTGGTTCATAAAGTTTATTTCTTTATTTGTATGATAACTGAGGCTGTATTGGTATCCTGTTAGTTTTACATACCGTATACAATTGGAAACCAAAATGCTCACTAATCTTTTAAGAGATTCTACAAATACTACCACAGATAGTCTTTATACATCAATATACAAAAATAGCATAAATACTTCTTGTATTGTATAAAGCTTTTAGCATTTACTTTCAGGTGGCTACTATAAAAATTATACATGAGCTATTGGAAAATGCAGCTATTTGCTATATTAATTTAAATACATTTAATAAAAGTGAATGTGTAGAGTCGTTTGAAAGGTACTTTAAAAGAAAAGTTAACTGATACAGTAAGTACCTTAATAAATGGTTAAGTTAATAAGATAAATTAATCACAGCATTTGTTTTCTTTAATAATGAAGTAAAGACTGAGTTATTCTTTGATTCAACATTATATTTCTGATATACGTTTGAGTGATTATATTGGCCTTATATTGCAATATATGTAAGGGTTATATTACTATCTTTTAAATATAATAAATTATTGATTTCTTTTTTTTTTAGTTCCCCCCCCCCCTATTATTTACAATATCTAATATGTTTTGATTTAACATCTGTATTATATATATTACAATTTTCCTTTGCATCAAAAGGACAAATGGTAAATAAGGAAAGTTTAGACCTTTTAAGAAGCTCTTTAGTTTGTTGTCAAGTGGAGATCATTTAAACATAACAATAAATGCAGATAATGTGACTTGTTCCTATTGGAGTTTTACTTAGATTGATCATTTAACGAATATGGGGCATCATACAATCATTCCCGATCACAAATCATTCGAAGGACTTCTCTCAATGTAATTGAAAGCCCAATATATTCATTGATTTTAAGGAAATATATGAGAATGGCTAATGTACATACGTATATCAAATGATATGTTGCTCAATATGGTTTTTGAGACATAAGTCTTTGTTCCTCTTAAACAAGGTCAACCTTGCCTTAGTTGTGGTCTTTGCTCACATCCTATCTAAACTGATATGAACAAGTGACAAGAAGCTACAACAGGAGCCGAATAGTGTCAGTTCGTAAATATCTTGAAGTAGTTTGGTTAAAAAGAGAGACTAAATCGGTATTCTAATTTAAAACTATTACTACTTCAGAGAAGAATAAGAATGATAAGAAGCATTAAAACTAATCAAACAAAAATATGTGAGAAAAAAGCAGAGTACATGGTTAAAAAAGGTATATATTGTTTCTATTTGCTGTGTCCCGGTTCTATTAGTTTTATTTATGTAAATCCCCATATCCATTCTTCCTGTTCAGAGGCGTACTTATAACAAAATATTTTGTTTTTTTTTACTCCTAGATAAGCCCCACCACACCATAACTTAATCTGGTATTATTATTAATAATTGATATTTACATAAATGATGTTACAAAAATAGTATTTTCGCTAACATAAAATCACAAATATAACAAAAGCACCTTATTGATTATTATCTTAGGCAATATTTACTTTTCACTCGATTCGTAAATGTCTCTGTTTATTTTTAGCTTCTTTAACACGTGATTCAAAGAGATGTTGACATCTAAAAGGAGGAAAAAATAATATTATACATATAAAATCGATACAAGAGTTTTCAAAAATGTTGATTTTACAGATCAAGGGTTTTCATGTTCAGTTTATATTTATGTATATAAAATATTATATATATATATATATGTATAATTTATATCTATACATATGTATATCTATATATTATAATTTATATCTATACATATTATCTATATATACATATTATATATATATACATAATATATATAATATATTATTTATTTATATATATACAGGGTGATTCACTAGAATTGAGACTCTTACTTTGGTAACTCCTACGTTTCCCCAAATTTAATATTCCCTCCATTTTTTTATTTTGTTGTTGTTGATAGACATATCAGCTACACTTTCATAAAAATAAGTTGTGTGAGATAGCCCTGCTTCCAATAGAAAATTGCTTCTGAACAGGATAAATGTGACTTGATTTTGGCCTCATTTCGTAATGGAAAATCTACGGTTGAAATTATGAAGATTTTAAAGGCCACAGTGAGCGGAGCAACGGTCTACAGGACCATAAAAGCCTTTAAGGAGTTAGGCAAGGTTTCAAGGAAGGTTCAGGTCCGGAAAAAATTGTGAGGACACTGCCTGGGAAGAAGAGGATCAGGGAGAAACTCAGGACAAATCCAACTTGATCCATGAGACAGATGCCTAAAGAGGAGTACATGAGCACCACTAGCATTTGGAGATTGATCAGGAAAGACCTGAGGATGCTCGCTTATAAGAAGAAGCCACCTCAGATTCTGTCCCAGGCCATAATGAACAAGCCTCTTATCCGTGGGAGGAAAATTATTCAACAACTCTCCAAAGACAGGTCGCCATCAGTTCTCTGGACAGATGAGAAATTTTCACGGTCCAGGCCACCCACAACAGTCAAAATGACCGGATTTTGACGTGGAAGAAGGAGGACATCCCCGTGGAGCTGAGGACAGCCTTCAGAAGGCAGAAGCCACCCTCCGTCATGGTCTGGGCGGGCGGGTGTGACGTCGGACGGAAGAGGGCCCCTTTGATCTTCGTCGAGGAGGGGGTGAAGGTCGACCAAGCGGTTTTTTTTACCTTCTTTCCGAGGAGGTAGTCCCATGGGTACAAAGAGAGTATCCAACGACACCTTTAGTGTTCCAGCAAGATGGGGATCCATCCCACACCAGCAAATTGGTTCAAAGCTTCTGTAATGATATGTTTGCAGACTTTTGTCCCAAGTACTTGTGGCCACCATCCTCCCCAGATCTGAACCCCATGTACTATGGAATATAGTCCATTCTGGAGAGAAGGGTGTTAAGCAAGTCCTGGCCATCAGTGGAGATTCTAAAAAAGAAACTGCTTCAGCCATGGGCCTCCTTATCTGAGGAAGAAATATCTGCCTTTGTTGCCTCCACCGTTAGGAGTTTCAAAGCTGTACTGAAGGCCAAAGGAGGATACGTGGAAAATTCATAAAATATATATTGTTTATTACATATTATACTATTATTGTATTTAAGCAATATTTATGAGAAATTTAATACAAAGATTATACATCGTAATACGTGTGTCTCAATTGTAGTGAATCACCCTGTATATTCTAAAATATATAAATATGTATTTAATATAATTAAATATTTAATAATTTATATTTCTATACATATATATTTTTATTTATTATTTATATATATATAGATCAGCCATTTAATCAGTACAAAAATAAACTTAAGCTGTTTTCGAGTGAACAACAAAATCACGGAATATTTTAGGTCTTGTTTGAGATTAGGAAGGGGATTTTGAGAATCTCATCAAGAGATGAATTATAAAGATTGAACCTGCTTTTGAGTGTCCTTATAAATGTTATTGAGGAGAAGTGCATTGATATAGGTACATCAACGTCAGTAACATTTTATATGAAAAATGCAACATAAATTTATGGTGAGGATCAAGATCAAGTACCATGACTTGAATTGACGATTGAGAGCTGAGAGGAGAATTTAATAGGATATTTTTCAAGGGGAACTAAATTACAACAAGAGACAATATAATATTTGATTTATTGAAATGTTTGGTTATATTAAGTGCAAAAACGGATAATCTAGTGAATCAGGCTAAAAATATCAGTAATTACTCGTCCGTAACGCCATTACTAGAAAACAAACAGTTTGGTACTGATGTTTTAAGGCTTCATAACTAATCCTTTTGGTATCATTTTGGATGCGTAAAAACAGGCAATAATTCTTCTAATAGGTTATAAATATATATAATTTTTCATATAAAAATAATGATTTATAAAAAGATAAAATCTCACAAATTAAACTCTTCGTTAATATTTGTGGCTAAAATATTATCCAACACATTTGCCATTATGCAATCTGTCACAGAATTTTGGAGAACTGATCAGCTGTGTTTATCCAACCTTATAAAATATCGTAGTGAAGAAGGCTCGTCGGTTGTAGCTGGATTCGAACCATAGATAATAAAGAGTGCCGAAGTAATGTATGGAAGCGCAGAATTTCAGGATTTTTGTTATTACATTCATTGCCTGAGTAAAGACAGTGACAGAAAGAAATGAAATATGATGAAGGCTTCATTTTTTAAATATACTTTTTGTCCATCTTACTACGAAGTGCAACGATAATGTCACGTCATGATTAAAATATGAGGTGTCACTCTCTCTTAAGTTCTTTCTATTGCTATCTTTCTCTCAACAAGATCCAGATATTCATCGCTACCGCCAATTAAATGATTTTTTGATAAATCACATAAATGAAAAAGCAATTGATTATTGAATTAACTTTTTTAATCAATGGTAGGTCATGGATTCCTGTAGACAATCGAAGCATTCGTCCCCGAGCCGTATATTGGAAGGAAGATTTTTCATTTAAGAGAGAAAATGTCTCGAGGATCGTTGCTATGGTTACCGGACACCTAAACGCAATCCTCTACAAGATGGGAAAGTCTTTTACCCCGCCGGTTTGCCGACTGTCTGAATAAGACGATGAAACCCCTATCATCCACCTAATCTACGCGTGTCCCCGAACGAGGATGGAGATGGACACGAACTGGCCGAGGAGATGCAAAGAAGGAAAAAGCCACTGGAGGAGTATCTTCTAAGAGCCTTTTTGTATCAATTTAATGTATTTCGCAATAAAGGTTAGCTCCTAGACAGTTTATTACCGGCTGATACCGGATTGAGTTCCGGTGTGGTGGGGCTGATCTAGGAGCTAAACAAACAAACAAACTTTTTTAATGAATTAATGTTGTTTTACTGAATACTCAACAAACGATTAAGACAAGAGCATTTTGCATAGAAAGGCACGCCTAAGTAAAAGATGGCATCTCAAATATCTACTGTTCTATATATATTATTGCCAAGGGTAAGACAAGTGATTTGTATGTATTTATGTAAAGCCTACTGCATGTTTGTAAAAGCATTATTTTCTATTTATCCCCATACATTCATTACATTATTGCCTTTTTTGGAACAATGTAAAATGAGTTGATTTGCAACCGGTAAGAGTCCAAAGAAATAAAAGGAAATAGTGATATACTAACAATGGAACTACGTCATCATGCAGAGAGAAAATGAAACAAAAATAAATTGATGGCTTTGAGTGTGTGTAATCCTTTATTTGATTTAAATAATCAGCTATTTGCTGGTCCGTTTTAGCTATAATAATGAGTTTGTATTTTTCTTAAATAATGTCAAAAACACATCATTCCTGTGTATAAACACATACACATATATATATATAAACATTAAAAACACTATAAAATTAAAATACTAAAATAAAAAATAAATCCCCCTAAATTGGGGTACTGCGGCCAATGGTCCTGGCTACGTCCCTTGCCGCAGCTAGTGTCCTGGCCGACCTCAGGGACTCAAAATTGTTCCACACAGACACTGCGTGGGACGCAAATGTGTCTGTGCCGCCCCTTAATGAACACGCCACCAAAGTCGTAGACCTCGTCGGTCTCTTTGGGGTTGGGAAGACGAGATCGCCAATGGGGTTTCTGGCACCACATCCCCCATCGTTGGAGGGGAAGCACTTCCAGGTCTCTACTGCCACAGCCATGACGGTTATCTCGTTGAGGGAAGGAATTTTTGCACTCCTAAGGAGATCCTCGATCCGAATGTGGTCCCGTCTCCTGCAACCGGCGATGCTCCTTGCCACGTCATTGATGGCGAGTGCTGCCCGTTGTTTTGCTGCCTTTACCACGTAGGCATTGTGGGGTGCGGTGGTGAAGTCTGAGTCGAACTTGACCCCAAGGAACTCAATCTCATCGGATGGGTGCAACTCGACGCCCCCAACCCTGATGGTGAAGGCTGAAGTGTCTTTCTTCTTGGCTTTGCCCCCAATCATGAATTGGGTCTTGGCGGCGTTAAGGACGAGACCATTCCCCCCTGCATATTTAGAGAAGGCATCCGCCTTCGTCTCTAACAAGAGCCCAACTTCCTCAAGGGAATCACCGACAGCCCATAGGAAGAAATCGTCCGCGTAACTGCTATTTTCCTCGTCTCCAATGCCAACGCAGGAGGTGACGTCCGCAACCAGGACAAGGTAGAGGATCGGACCTAGGATGGAACCTTGCCTCACACCATACTTAACGTTCAGGAAGTCGGACTCGGCGCCATTCCACACCACACGCTGTGATCCGCCAGAGAGGTATGACTTGAACCACTCCAGTTGCATGCCCTCGATCCCAAGCTTCTTCAGCTTCGGCAACAACTGTAGCTGGTCAACTGTGTCGAAAGCAGCAGAGGTCAAAGCCGAGGACCCCTACAACCTTCCCTCTCTGCTCGGCTTTCAACCACTTTGCATGGGCAGTGGCCAACGCAGTTGTGGTCGAGCGGCCCCTCCTGAATCCGAACTGGGTGTTCGGAAGAGCCTCCGTCTTGGCCAGATGGATCTCGAAGTCGGTCTTTACGACGGTCTCTAGTATCTTGGAGAGTGCCGGCAGGATGCAGACGGGTCTGTATGATGCAGGATCAGCAGCAGACTTGCCCTTGCCCTTATAAATGGGTAACACGTTCGACAATTTGAGAGCCGTGGGAACTGTTCCGGACGCCAAAGATCGGTTTACAAGGTGCGATATTGGTCCGGCAAGCACCTCAATGCCTTTCTTGAGGACGGAGACGGGGATCCCGTCGACGCCCAAGGCTTCGGTGGCCCTCATGGCTTTGACGACCTTAGCAATCTTACCAGCGCTTGCAAAGGAGAAGGAGAATGGTGCAGATGACTTGGGCCACGATGACGGTGGGGGTTTCAACGAGGGGAGGCCGTGCCGCAGTTTAATAACTTTATCTATATAAAACTTATTTACGGCAGTCGCAGTCTCTGCATTGTCCATCGTAGAGATTCCATTCACCTCGAGCGAAGCCGGGAGGGAGACGCTTGATTTGCCAATGGCCTCGTTTGCAAGGCGCCATAGTACCTTAGGGTCATTGGGACTCTTTCGAAGCTCGCCCATATTCGTGCAAATCTGGTCCCGTTTAACCAAGGATGAGACTTGGTTGCGGATCCGACGGTATTCGCTCCCAGAGGCTCTGTCTCTCTTTCTCATGAGTTCGAGGGTGTCTGACGCCAGGTATAAGCTCCTTCCTGTCTTCACTTTGATGGTCTTAATGGGAGCTACCTCGTTGAGGCCTCCGTAATGCCATCGAGGAGGAACTGGTGCACTGTGTCAACATCTTCGATGCTGTAGATAGTCGTCCACGGCCATTTTTGAAGGGCATCCTCCAGTTCTTGAAGCTGAATTGCTTTGAAGTTCCTTCGTTCAATTGACCTGGTACCAGTCTTCCCACTCGGCACCAAGATCTTTGCGAGGACAGGGCGATGATCAGTGGTCGTGTCCTTGAGAACTTCGACGTTACAGTCCAACCCTGCGAAGTAGACATGGTCGAGGCAGGAGATGCGGTGCTCGCCGTTGAACTTGCCGTAAGACTTCCAGGTGGCCTCCGTTGTTGCATAGTCGAGGCTTGCGTCCTTCATGCCGTCGCCGAGGATCTGCAAGAGGTTCTTTCTTGAATAGCTCCTGTCGTTGTATCTCATTGTGTCAAGATTGAAGTCGCCAAGAATGAGAACTCGTTTAGACATTCTTGTCGCGATCTTGCTTGGTTGATGATGACGTCGAGACGGTCTTTCTCATTGAGAAATGACTTGATCTTGAAGAGGTCCATTCCCTGTAACGCCGCCGACAAGGATGCTATGTTAGGGAGGGACAACTCAGGGATGGGACACCAAGTATTTATACTCAATGCAATGTTTAATAATTATCGAACTTTCATAATAAAATAATCAATGCAAACTCAGCGGAT
>CP045890.1:34763081-34776169 GCA_013387185.1 Caligus rogercresseyi
TTAATTTCGTTAGTTTTTTTCATTTCGTCATGGAGCTCAAATGACAGTCTACGAGCAAACAAAAAATCAGGGTTTGATCAGGGGTTCCCAACTTTTTTCTTTGGCGACCCCCTATAGAAAATCTCTGTTCTGGCGAACCTCTTATATAGTGAATATGAAGAAATTCTGCGAACCCCAGGTTGAAACCCCTGGGCTTATAGATCACAAATATCCATATACTTCCAGGAGCGTTGTCGAAAGGTCGTTTCATGCTGCCGTTGAATTATAATTGTAGTGTCTTCATTTTTCAATTTTCACATTTTTTGGTTTTTAAAACAAAGTTAGTCCAACGCTGAATGGTGTCCGGATGATTCACGGAAAGTACATAAAATAATGCCGTGAACATTTATATTGCTAAACGCTATTTACCCTCCTTGCGAAGTGAAGAGTCGGGCATTTAACAAAAGCATGAACAAACGTTTAGAAATTTAAAAAAAATATTACTTTTGTATTCGCTATACTATATTATGAAAATGATAATAAATATGAAATCAAAAACATATCATAATTTTGTTGAAAAAATGAAACATATACTCATTAAAAATGATGTCTATATTCTTTTCTTTAAACTCAATGCCATATTCTTCATAACAAACCTAGAGCACAACACATGACCTTTGAAAGCCAGTTATATCTTATTCACAGACGTCCAAATATAATTTTGTATTATCATTTTTTACCATTTATTTCATGCGATGTCTATTTTGAAAAGAAAAAAATACAAATTTAAAAAATACATATCTTGTTTACATATTAAAATGAGAAAATATGAAAAAATAATTTAATAAAAATATATATATATATAAATATAGAGAGAGAGAGAAGAGAAAAAAAACACCAAATATTGTATTAATAAATGGAAGTGAAAAACAATACTTTAAATAACCATTGGGCCGTAATGAAATGGCAAATTTGTATTTCACAGATTACCGAATAAAATGTTTTAACCGAAAAAAAGTTACAAACAAATGTGATTATATATAATTATATATATATATATATATATATATATGTAAAATACCATAGAGAAGGAATTAATTGCATGCATATTTTCAAGTTTCTCTATATTTGATAAAGTGCAAGAATCATATCAATTTTTTGAACAATTAAAAACAAGTAAATCATGTTACATGAACAAAAAGTATTCGAGTATAAGTACATTTCTATAAAGTAATACACAATCTTAATATATTTAAGTATCGCAACAATCAGTTTTAGTTCAACCAACCTATCATATATTTTTTCACAAGATTTTTTTTTTTTTTTTTACTAATCCATAATAAATTGTTTATATAAGTTTCGTTATATTAGCACTTTTAATCACATTATTCATATTTATCCCATTAATAGACGAAAAATAATCATAGTTCACTAATTAACATACAGAAATATTTAATAATAATATAATCCTTCTCGCGTCCTTGCAAGGAAGATCCTGAGAATATTTTTGTCCTTGATAAAATCAACATTTTTTGGTCCTCTCTACTCATATTAAGAAGAATAATAAAAACTAGCGGTTGCTAGCCAACGTTATCCCCAGGGTTTTCTGGAAATACCCACCTTTAACCTAATATTCCCTTGATACCTCAAACGTATCCAAAGAAAAGTTGAGCAATATATATACAAGTGTTTAGGTGATACAGGAGACCCAAGAAACAAACAATATTTATTGAAGTATATATTTTTCCAGGAACAATCATCCACTTAAAAATATTTCTTTGTAACTCCAATCCTTCACATAATATTTTGTCCAAATCTAAGACGCAATTATCAAGAAATCGTAGTAAACATTACATTTAGTAAACATATGAAAAACAAATTTTCCAGGAATATTCCAAAACACACTTTATCACTTCAAATACATCGACAGATAATTTGAACAAAATCGGCCATGGCAATTTTAAGAAAATTAAGAAAAAAATGTTTTAGGTAATAAAATTTCCCCAGAGTGTCCACCATCACAATTAAAACACTCCCAGCAGCCTCTAAATTATTAACTGAAATGTTTTGTCAAGATCTAATGAATCGCTTGGGGAATCAGGGAAACGAACGAGCCAACAAAATCCTTATTTTATTAGTATATATAACGAGCAATACTGAATCACAGGGCCCAGGGTAAATGCCCGACTTTATACCGACTGGCTGATGCTTCCATTGAAATCAAATTATCTACTCAAAGGTAGAAACCAATTATGTTACTTATAATTTATATAATACAGATCCACGGATTATAAATATATGATTGCAACTCAGTATATTTGTATTTATTGTTTTCAGAATATCCATTCCAGCGTTAATAGTGTTTTTGGAATGAGTCTCCTCTTGTGGATCCGTTTTCTGTTTTGGAGATGATGACGAATGGAATAGATGTTATAGCAGAGACTAGTTTATAAAAAAAATTACATGTCTGAATAGTTTTGCCTTAAGTCGGAAAAATTGGTCCTCTATTTTTAAGTTTATCTAGGAATATTGGGGAAAGAATCATAGAACTTTGGCAAATGAATATATATTGGACTCACTAATCCAGTGGTTCCCAAAGTGGGGGCGGCCGAATGAATGAAAATATAAATACCGTAGACTAAATAACACTGCTAGAAAATGGACAAAAAAATGAAAAAAAAGGTTGAGGCTTGTATTAATTACAATGTTTGAAATAAACTGCAATGGACTCTGAGAACAAAATGTGTGTATGTTCTTTTTTTAGGAGGGGGGGCGCAAAAATTTATTATGTACCAAAGGGGGGCCAGCAGAAAAAGTATGGGAACCACTGCACTAATCAATTGATACCAGAAAATTATGCCATATATAATGTTTTATATAAATTTTACAATGGACTCGAGTCTCGTACACGCCTATAAATAATTATCGTACTCTTGACGCTTAAGGAAAATGTTGCCTTACTCAAATTTGGACGCCCATATGAATTTTACAATAGACTTGAGTCTCGAAATCACTTAAAAACAAATTGAGTATTCAGCTCTGGTTAAAACATAAAGTACATAATTTCTAAATAGATCAAAAATTTATTATTATTGTGTATTAACAAAAAAAACATTCAATCTTAATCGATGAATCGTATCCACATTGTTAATTATTTTTTTTGCCTTTTTAGCCCTCTTGTCTTTATTTTCCACTAAACACTTTTATCCTTGAGGTCATTTTGACCCGTTTTCACATTAAATTAAGGATAAATTTATTATATTTGAAGAATTAATCATTTATCTTGCATGAACAACTATAAAACATAATTGAATGCTTGTCAAATTAATACTTATAGCTAAAGAGGTAAACCGGAATCTTAATGTATCCTTTATTTTTTTAGCTATTTCACAATAAATAATTCAAAACACTCACAACCAATGAAAAAGATATAAAGAAATATCATAATCTTGTTAGCTAATTGGTACAACACGAAATAAAACAGTCTTTTCAGATATATTTGGTGCATTAAAACATATAGCACTAGCCTTATTGGTATTTATTAAGGACAAAACTGACATTTTTTTGACTTAGTATAGAAAGTGGCAATTTTTTCCCGTTAAAAAAATTATTCGGTTAACCGTGAAAATTTTATCAGTGTAAAATAAAATACACTAAAATTATATACAGAAACAGAGTAAAACTATTCAAAGCAGTTGCGAAAATACATAAATGAACATTTTAGTTCACGTTTACTGCCCTGAAGAGTAGCCTTATATAAAAGGACAAATCATTTTTTATTTGATTCTCGTGCCGATCTAGTAGTCCAGCAATTAAAAAACCTTGAGCTTCCCTGTGAGGGGCATTTTTTCTCCTTTCAAGGAATGAAGATACAAGTTCTTTTTACTAGCTGTATCGCGAATACAATTCTCTTGATATTTTAGTGAGAAATCAAGCTCGGATTGATCTCTCTAAAGTACAAAGGCATTATCAGAGGAAAGATATTGTGAAAGACGGCTAGATATCAACGAGGCGACACCCTTTGACATCTCCAGTAGATGTGAAATACTTCGAGTGACATTGTGGTTAAAAATGAATCTGCTTTTCTCTGCACCCAAATAGATTAGCAGATACCTCACCTCAAAATCGCTATATTTGAACTAAGGTTAGTAGTTCTGTGAAAGCCCGAATGTCATATAAGTCTATTTTTGGCCACCTCTATATTGACGGAAAGCCCTTTAGTTTGTAACCTCCAGAATTATTTGTTCACTTGTTGGACTGATGAAAAGGTTGAGAGTGGAAACCATGCATTGGCACGAGAAACGGCATGCAGTAGTGGTTCTGAAATAAACTTCACAAAGTTTTATCATGTATTTTTCCCATGTATGATGCCATTGAAGACCACGTTGTAAAGGTATTTTTAGGCAAAAAAAAACTTTATATATCTTCCATCAAGGGAGATTTATTTTTCTTCGGGTAGCATTCTTCCCCATTATATTCTTCTAATAATTCATTGACGTCATAAATAAATTTGTAAAGTTCAAGAAATATATTAGGGACAGAAAAAATTGTATATAAGAGAATAAATAGAGGATGGAAAGATATTTCGTTTCCTTTTCATGAAGCTGATTTCGTTATACTCCTGTGTATGTACTTATAGAAAAGTACTCATAGGTTAAGAATTTGAAATTATTCATGGGTTTCTCCTTTTTCAATATTCTAGATTCGTGAAGGCGTCCTAAAATATAAATATATTATTATTAATGATGTGAAAAATGCTTTTTAATAATATTATGAACTTTCAAGTCTTTTGGGTTTTTGTAACCTCAAAAATATATATCATTACTTTTAGGCCTTCTTTTTAGAAATATAAAATCATGTAATGTTTTTTACAGACAAGTTTATTTATTTAATAATATAAAAAAGGCTTTCTCAATACTGTTTTATATTATTTTATCAACATTTTTCCATGAAATTTTACGAAGCAAGTATTAAATAATATTGAATAATTATGAAGAATCCATGTAGTTTCCTTACAGTTTAATATTTTGAACTTAACTTTTTAAATAAAATTATTATTAATCTAATAACTCCAAAAAGCGTAGAAAATATTGTTCTACTTAAATAATATCAAATAATTTATATAAGAAGCCCTATGGTTTTATCATCTTTCTGTATAATATTTTAAACTTAATTACCTGATGTCAACTAATGGGACGTACCTTTAGTAGTTCAAGCTATTAAGACATGTATTTGCGCTCGTCTTGCGTTGTCTTCTAGGGATGATGACAAAACATCAATTCAATAAACAAGAAATTGTCTATTGATATAGCTTTTGATGTAGATTTTAGGCTTCTTGCTGGGGATGAGGGGGTCACTTAGAGGAGGAGGAGGGTTCTTGTGTTGTCTTCTTAGGATGAAGGAACTTTTAGTGCGTTTATTCAAGAAAACAAAAAATGTTTATTGGTATAGTTTTGATGTAGTTTTTTGGACTTCTTGCTGGGGATGAGGGAGTCACTCAGACCAGGGCGTGAGGATCTCTTATTACTCCTCTTCTCCTCTTTACCATCGCCCCCGCCGTCAATCATTACCCTCACATCTTCTCCTTTCGTTTCTGAGAAACCGCGGCAAGACCTTCTGTCTTACGAAGCTGGACATCCGAGTCGTGGGCAAAGGAGCAAGTATGTCCGAAGCGGCAGCGTCCCTTGCGAAAGTTCCAGCAGACCTTCCTCCCATGAAGGGTCCTTTGATCCTCCTGTCGGCTCGTGAGAGTCACATGCTTCTGCAGGAGGGACTCCTTCTTACGCTCAGACTCCAAAAAGGGATTGGTAAAGACGGAAGAGGCGGTGCTGATTTGAGAGGAGGAGGAGGATGGAGCAAAGGGATTGCTTAATTTGGGCTCCTGTGAGAGATTTGGACCACTTTTTTCGTTCTCTTCTTCATCAGAAGAAGAGGAGGAAGACGATGCGTAGTCAGCAGATAGAAGTCCGAGAGACATCTTTAAATCACGTTACCTACGTTGTATTCACGCTTAACACACTTTTAACACATTTTTTTGTTCAACTTATAATATTGTATTTTATTATTATTATTTTAGGATTGATTTTATGTTTAGAGCTCAGAGTTGTCACTTCTTCTTTTTCTTAATATGCAACACTATTTCTTGTTTTTAACATGTCCGATACAGTTTCTTGCAGTCATCATCCTCGTCCTCAGATGATGAGGACTCTCCAAAGGCCCGGGGTTTCTTATAGATGCAGCAGCACTTGGACTTTTTCTTACCCAGACCCTCATTATCCACTGTTCCTGCCTCCCAGTTAACTTTCTTGTCCCGCTTGGGACGGAGTCGTAGTCGAAGAAGACTCTCAGTCCCTTCTTCTTCTTCCTCTTTTTGAACTTCGGACTCGGTCTTGGTCAAAGTTCCGCTCATGTTACACACATAATCAATCCCTATGGAAGAGAAAATTAAAGGTTATTGAAAAAGTATTGTTTATTTTGTATTAAAAGCTTATGAAGTTTACAAACTACGTCATTGTAAAAAAATATTTCTCCTACTAGCGATCACGAAATATATGTGAAATATGTTAGTCATAAAAAAATTGTCACGAAACCTATTGGGTATAGTACATAGAGATAAAACGTTAAAGTTACTTTAACGCTTTACATAGAGATATAAAGATATAGAGAGCTAATTCCCTTCCGGTGCCTTAGAGTAGGAGAGTCTGGACCAAGGAGAATATAAATATTCTCCTTGGTCTGGACTGGTCTGGACGAAAGACTGATGAGTCATAACATAAAGCTGACAAAACCCATAACAAACAAATTTCATACCATAAATTAATAGGTGTTTGGATTTAATAGCAAATTTATTGTTATTTGATTAAATCAAAGAGGATATATTTTGATGTAAAAAGATGGCAATTGAATTGAATTTGCTGATAGAGATAGAATCTATCTTTATGATCAGCTTACGATAACGTAGTACAAATAACTTTTTTTTATTGGACACACAGAATACAGCTGAACGATGTTTTCTCTGCTATTTAAGGGAATCAGCTCTCTATATCTTTATATTTCTATGGTATAGTCACATCATTATTACAAAATGTCCAGAAATATTGAAAAACAGGACTAGGAATAACATCAAAGAGTATGAAAAATAGTTCATTTTTTTAATTTATTTATTTCAAGTTATTTTTATTTGTTTTACAAAAAATAAATCAAATTGGAACAAAGAAGACAAAAACGTAAGTCACATATCTGTTCATTCATTGAGTGGATTTAGAAAAAAATTATTCTCAGTCTCTCTTATGTATATACCTTGTTATGCATGTTACTTATTATTATGATTCCATCGCTTTTTCGTTTGTTTATTTCAGGTAAACAAATATCACAATATCTATTCTCACAGCCTTGTGAGCTCCACAACACAAATCATAGAGATAAAAAGATATAGAGAGCTTATTCATAGAGATATAAAGATATAGAGAGCTGAGTCCCCAATTGCAGAGAAACAGCGTTCTGTTGTTTCTGTGTGTGTAATCGTCTTTATTTTTTCCCAAGAAACATCCTAGCATTTCGAATAGTCAGGGATGTCAGGAATTTTAAAAAAAGTAATAAATGTAAATATATATAAAACTATATAAATTGAAACAAATACTAAAATATAAATATATAATTAAAAGCAAAAGGTTTTTTCGAAGAAAGAAAAAAAAACCTTAAATTTAAAATAAAAATAAATAAAATATTTAAGAAAACACTATCGTCTGCTATATAGGTATTATATAGGGGCACATTTTTCCAAAGACTTGGCAACTATATATGCTTCCCTCATGGTTTTGTCATTTGTTCCAAATAGCTACAGCACTGGTGACAAATGTGCCCACTGACGTAGGGAGGAATCCCTAATTGTGTGTTCAAAATAAACAAAGTATTTGTACTACGCCATCGTAAGCTGATCATAGAGATAGATTCTATCTCTATGATCAGCTTACGATGACGTAGTATAAATTCTTTGTTATTTTGAACACACTAAAACAAACAGAACGCTGTTCCTCTGCTATTGAAGGGAATCAGCTCTCTTTATCTTTATATGGTTCTAGGCGTACTTTGCATTTTCGTATTTGCAGTTAGCGCTCCTGCATTGAACTCTTTTGCATTATGGTGTTCTTGTCTGCGGCGGTTTCGCCTGGGATTGTACTAGGAAGGATTATCTACCAAGGAAGGTTAATTATCATTTACTTCATTGTTTAATGATACAGTTCGAGTCAGGTCTAATAAATCAAAAAGGTTGAGTGATTGATCAATTATGTTGCGATAATTAAAGAGTTCAAAAACAATTATATTAAGATTACTTTTGCTAATATATAAAGTTTATAATTACCATGTTTGATTAGGTAACAGCAATTAAATGATACCAAATAGGTTTTGGTAACTGAAAAATTAAATTAAAAACTCACATTTGACCTTTGAAATGAGAGATTCAACAAACAATTGATTAAAAAACAAACAAAATAAGAATATTCTTCAAACCTACATATGAGGTCATACCTTTTTCAATATTTGATCACTTCAATTTACTATTCATATATTGCAAAAACTCCAGACCTTTCTCTATTAGTAATAGTATACTAGTCTTTGGATTTTTCATAGTGAATATTGGACTGTGATATCAGTGCAACTCTTGGCTAATAATTTGAAGAACTAAAAGGACCCTTTGTAAACCTTAACATACCAGCTGCTTCGAAGTCTTGCAAGGCCTTAAGCCTTGAAAATGTCAATGACAATAAAACTCACAAAGCCAATATCATCAAAATGTATACGTTAAAATAATTATTTTATGATAAAATAAACTCCTGCATAAAGGTTTCTTTGTTTATATAGTGCATTACTAAATAATAAGCTGGGAGAATATTTAAAAGTTTATTTGATTCAAAATTTTAAATAGTTTGACTACTTCAGCTATATTTTCTTAAAAACATGTTATGTCATAGAGAAGTTAAAATGAGTAGGACTACCACCCCCCAGACAACCCCCCCCCCCCCAAAAAAAAAAAATCAACCCCTGGGCTTTACTCCCCGTGTCATTACCTCCGCCGAAGGAGGTATGTTTTCACTGGCGTTGGTTTTTGGTTGGTTGGTTGTTGGTGGTTTGTCAGCAGGATACTCAAAAAGTACCGAACGGATTCGGATGAAACTTTGGGAGTTGTTGGAAATGTCAAAAGGAACAGTGATTAAATTTTGGCATCTGTGAGTGCTTCTTTAAGATGCCAAATGAGCTAAATACTAATAAAATTTCAAGTTAGCCTACTCTGCCATAAATGTCACTGTGCTGTGAAATTGGGTGCTGGGAGCGTCTTCTCTTAAAATTTCCGTCGAGGGGAACCCTCCCCCGTCCTCTACGCGCCCCAGTCGTGAAAAATCCGCCTCGGAAGGCTCAATAAGGACCCCGTGACGGCGGAGGTTTACACTCTCTGAGTGTATACATGCCTCTAGTTTATTAATATTTTTATCCATTTAAGTCCTATTAAATAGAGGTTTGTGAGGTTTAATACTATAATAAAAGAGAGGTCAGAGAGATGTCTCTACGTTTTCAGTTTTTTTCTCTTTCTATATCAAGTCGGTATTAAATCATTAAGTGAACTATGTTTTATTTATGACAAAATTGCATTATTGTTTGAAACCTTGTCCAAATATCGGTGATATTAAAAAAATATAATTGATTCATACTATTCCAAAAAATTCATTCTTTTCGTTTCCTTACAATATTACTTTGCAAATCTATCCATTGAAGTCTTTTTCTAAAGTAAAATATGTTTTTTATGATCGTTGTAACTGCAAGGTCCATAAAAAAAATTAATAACGGGGGGTAAAAGCCCAGCGGGTGCTATTCCGGGGGGTGGTAGTCGTGTTACGAGTTAAAATTTAAGACATTGAAGACTGACACTTGAGATGGAATAACTTGTTATGGTATTGAATAGAAATACTCTCTTACCAACAATAGAAGACGTGAATATTTCGTTTGACCTAATATTTTTGGGTACGGTTACCTCGATCTCCTACCTGAGCTAGAAACAAAGAGAAACCACACTTCAACACGGCCATCGTGCTAACATTCCTCACAAACCTCTCTATTATTGTACTTATTATAGAAGAAGAAGGAAAAAAGTATTCGTCATGCAGAGTGCTCTGCCTTGTTCTTATTATTGGTATTGTTTACATTGATTCATCATTGCTTGGGATCAAATTTATCGAATGGGAGTGGACGGGTGGCATGATTCCAGTCATTATATTGCCCCGTCTCATCCTCCTCCTCAATGATCGGAGGAGGAGACGAGAGGTTTGGGAGCTCCTTTATCAATGTGGTCGCTCCTAGCACTGACTCGGCTCATGATAGTTCAACGGGACTCTCGGATCCAGATTGATCTATGGGACTGACTCGTTCTGGGATGGATGTGTTTATGGGAGATTCATTCATCCGTACGACCAGGGTAAGTACTTCAATGAACTTCTCGTCACAAAAAGCTAGTTCTTAAGACCTCTTAAATATAAAATAAATAGAGGCATATACACTCAGAGAGTGCAAACCTCCGCCGTCACGGGTCCTTATGAGCCTTCGAGGCGAATTTTTCACGACTGGGGAGGCGTAGAGGGACGGGGGAGGGTTCCCCTCGACGGAAATTCAGAGAGGAAGACGCTCCCAGCACCCGATTTCACAGCACAGCGACATCTATTGCAGAGTAGGCTAAATTGAACTATTTATTAGTATTTAGTCATTTTGCATCTTAATACTGCACTCAGAGATGCCAAATTAATCACTAGTTCCTTTTGGCATTTTCAACAACTCCACAAAATTTCATCGAATCCGTTCAGTACTTTTTGAGTTATCCTGCTGACAAACCAACAAACAAACAAACCAACCCAGTTGAAAACAATACCTCCTTCGGCGGAGGTAATAAATATTATGTATATATAAACTTGACTCTTTTAGTATTTTATGAGCGACTGACGAGGAAGACAGTGAGAGGCCTCGTCGTCTGGACAAGCGATCTACATATCTTTTTTTTTTTTTTCTCTGCAGCAAGGCCTTATTAGTCACATAAAAAACATATTAAAGCAACTAAAAGAGTGATAGAAAATTTTAGTTTACAACAACAATAAACATTATAGTTTAATAAATTTTCTACTAAAAGGCCAAATATCTTTACAAATACAACAAATCTAAATAACTAACATAATATCTAAAAAACAAAGAATAAAATTACGCGAAACAAAAATATTAAAGGTCAATTAAAAAAAAAAAATCCTTGCGGTTTCATTGTCCTTGGAGTAGATTTTTTTTGTAAAAATCGTAGCACCTTTTTCAAAGTATGGAGATGTCGTGCAGATTGAGAAGGGTAGAACTTAGTAACTTCAAAGCATAATTCCATGAACTGTCCTGGGTTTTGGGGATTCGTAAGCGAAGAGCACAATACCTCGCAGCAGCGAAAATAAAAATTGCCCTCAGATGGTCAACATTACTGGCGTGTAGCTTGTCAAATTTTGGCAATATAGGCCTTACAGTTAGAAATTGAAGCATTTATAGCTTTGCCTTCGACGAGATGGGCCTAGTGTATGGTTGCAAAACAAAAAGTAAAAATCCATTTAGGAAGCTGGGCCTAAAATTTTTGATAAAATCCTGATTCAATATAATAAAAGATTTTAATAAAGCTAAAACTGGACAGTCACTAAAAGCGTGAACACTGTCATATAAGTTTTCCCGCAGTCCTTGCAGGGGCGAAAAAATCGAAGCAGTCCAGCAGAGATCTGGAACTGAGAAGTGAATGTTCTACTGTCAAATAAACCCACCAGAGATCGCATAATCACCTTATCCCATGAGGAAGGAAGAAGAAGGACTTTTTTAAAGTTATTTAGGATCGCCCGAGCATCAAGACAAGACATTCAGGAAGACAGTGAGGGCCTCGTCGTCTGGGACAAGCGATCTACATATCTGGGCAGCTCTGGCAAGAATAACTGATGAGAGCGTTTCGCGTCATAATTTCGGTGGGCCCGGAGTCCCTCGAAAATAAACGGACACTAAACATGCTTCAAAAAACTCACCTTTTCAGAGTACTTTAAACTCTGGAAGAGCCCACGCCGTATTCCTTCAAAAAGGAGGGAAATTGCCTCATCTGCATCCAAGGAGGAGCTGGACCGTCAACAAAAATTCGAGGGATTGCACAAGGCATACAAGGACATCTTCGTGCGCTTCTACTTCTGCTTCGCTCAAATCATCCTCTGTTCCACCAAACGGTATCAGAAAAAACGATCAGTGCGAGTCCATAATAATCTTGGTTCTTGGAAGGGTGTTCAGCCACGGAATAGTCCTGAACCTCCTCACATACATGTTCGTTGAGAAGCAGCGAAAAAAAACGCAGAGTCTCGCGAATGCCATTAAACGCTTCGTTCTTAGTTTTCTCGATGGCGAGGAGTTGGCCCTCGTAGCTGCCGTGAACGGATGAGCCCGGATTCTTGGCGTCTCCATGTTACCCCTTTTGGGCGTCTTCTTTACCTCGGAAAAGGCCACGTTCATACCCCCTACGGACACTAACCAAATGACAGGGAAAACTCTGGAGGCCGCTATCTGTCTCTGTGTTCGCGTCAAGGCGCGGTTTTCCAACACGGCGACAAGCAGGACCACCGCTAATATTTTTTAATTCTTGTTTAACCCATTAACTCCGGATTATTATTTTTCTCTTGATTTATCTAAAAATTGTATCAAACATTCATTTTATTTTGCTCATAAGCCAATCATGCCTGAAATAGGCCCCATGTCCAAAAATTAACACTAGGAGTACGTGATACATTTTTATATTATTTTATTCTTTAGAAGAAAAATTAAGTCTATTACATATTTTTCTACATAATTATTTATTCTTCAGAGAAAACAAAACGTCATTTACTTAATAATTTATATAAATTACAAAAAGATAATTAATAATTTATTTTGTGTGATAAATTTTCTAACAATCGAGACAAATTCCAATCGTTAAATTACAGTATTGCCGGGGGAATTATCTGACAATTTCCATGAAATCGGTAGTCAATCTCTCCTGGGTTATACTTGTTCTTTCCAGATGCTTTAGGTTCTAT
>CP045890.1:34776269-34797871 GCA_013387185.1 Caligus rogercresseyi
AGGGAATATTTGAAAAAAGCATCGGCAGATTACACCAAAGTATAACTTGACTCTCGGCTTGTTGAGGAGTGAATATCAATTCAGAGAGAAGAATAGTATCCTTAAAGATACTAATTGTCTCTACTTCATGGACGACCTGAATGGCATCATCGAATCCTTTCTATAAATTCCTCCATTTATAAATAAGGCAACTACTCATTCTAAAGAAAGAAAAAAATTAATTTTGTTTATCATCGATAAATGAATCATCACTCTGAATATCGGACGTAGACAATAAAGAAAACAGTGCTGTAAGGCGGGGGAAAATAGTTATGGTGAGTTTGCGATATTTTTTTTCAATGCCCTCACAAGTCTTCCTTTTACATGGGAACTATATATTTTTTTTTAAATAACATTATACAGACTCCTTGGACCTTATTTGCGATTTAAAAGGAATCAAGTGTTTCTCTATTTAAAAAGCGTAGTTTAAAAACCCGGTTTAAACCCCTTCTTATGTGCTTACATGTCTATAGCAAGAGTCTCTTGCTAATCATTTTGGACTGTTTCTTCAACGATGGAGTAAAATCAATAAAGTTTGTTCGATTCCACCATAGAGATAAAAAGATATAGAGAGCTTATTCCCTTCATATGTTTTTTTTTCCAATATAACAAGTAATTTGTACTACGTCATCGTAAGCAATCCAAGATAGATTCTATCTGTATGACCAGCTTATGATGACGTAGTACAAATTACTTTGTTTATTTTGAACACACAGAAACACAGAATGCTGTTTCTCTGCAATTGGGGAATCAGCTCTCTTTATTTTTATATCTCTATGAATCTATCTCTATGATCAGATTACGATGACGTAGTACAAATTACTTTGTTTATATTGGGCACAAGCGACAGCTGAACAATGTTTCTCTGATATTGAAGGGAATAAGCTCTTTATATATTTATATATCTATGGATTCCACGTATTGCATATCATTTTTAGATAGAGACAAGTGGTACGTTAGAAACGTGATTAGAAAGGAAAAGGGGTCATTAAAAGGGTGGCATTATGCAATAAAGTATCAATTAATCAAGGCTATTGAAGGTAAGCATTTATTCAAGAACCAAACTGTTTCTCATTCATTTAAGAATCCTTTGAATGGATTCCTCATAATACTCGAGAAAAACATCATGTTTTATTGGTTTCTCATATCTATCGATAAATTATTATCGATAATTGTTTTGGAAAAGTAAAGTTATCAAATGAAAAAAAATAGGGTTTATTGATAACTTTGAGAGAACAACCTTTTCTATGTCCCTAATAATTATATATGATCAGGCTTGTGAACGGAACGCAAAATTGAACGGCGTTCAGCTGAACGCACGTTCAATGAAAGGAACGCTGAACGGAACGCAACTTTTTTTTGAACGCTGAACGTTGAACGCAAAAAAAAATAGTTTTGCGTTCAGCGTTCAATTTTTCCAAACATTTCAATGTAGTTTTGATTAAGTATTTTTTTTCTGGGATATAAACAGGGGATGAAATATTATAAGAAGAACTTATAAACTACACTCCCAAGAACTCTCTATATAATAGTAAAGCACTTTTTTAAATTTTACCCAAGTGACAAAATTTACACACAATTGAATGACCTTTTTATTCATTCATTCTTATTACAAAATAAACAACTTATTTAGTATTTAGGTATGAAACTATTGTTGAAATAAGTTGAGATTAAGTCTGACTACGGGATATTCATCTGGGCTGTGGACTCGGAATCATGGATTTGCTCATTTTGATGGACTCGGATTCGTGGACTCGATAACTTAAATATTAGGACTCGGATAGGAGGGCTCGAGAGTTAAAATCTTAGGAATCGGATACGAGGACAGTATTAATTTCGTCAGCTTTTTTCATTTCGTCATGGAGAATAAATGACAGTCTACGAGCAAACAAAAAATATATTTACAAGGTTAGTCCCTGTACGCTTCCTAGTAATTAGCATAGTTTGGTAAACATTTTATACTCGCACGTCACAATTGTATATAGATGTATGATGACTATAGATGATAATTTATGATTTTGGCTTCTCCTGTATAGCAGATATATAGATTTTTAAGGCGCCATGATGGTCGCGAATGTCTCAACCAAAGTACTCTGAGGAATGTAAGATCAATTCTTTGCACATTCCCATAGGCCAAGCGACCTAGACTTGTTGTTGTTGCTTTAAAAAAAGATAATTTGACGCCATGATCAGACAAAAAATTACCCTTACACAGTTGCAGTTAATATTTTGCGTTTTGTTTGTTCCTTGCATAAATTTAATGTTAATAATTGATATTGAGATAAGTTATTTTCTAATGACGAAGACGATAGTAACTTCAATTTATGTAGTACATGGTTGATTCGTGTTTATATAATATTAAATGTGTTTTATATTGCAAAGATGATTAAAAAATAGATCTCTCTAAAATAAGATGCATTCAAATAATGTTGTTTTATAATATTAATTTGTATTATATAGCTTTGATCTCGTATTTGTCTTGATTTATTACACCTTAAATATGATTAAAATTTAAAATGTAATGTATCCATTACGGAAGAAAGTAGGGATCCGTTACTCATACATCGAAGTTTAAATACTATTTTGCAGATTCTTAATATCGAACTCGGACTCCGTTATTCGAAAATAAGCGGTCTGGTCATCGCGAACTTTTTCAAATATATTGATCTGAAGTTGTTTTTAATAAGATTGAAAATAGTTAAGTTTCTTTCATGCTGACTGGCGTGTTTGTCTTTTATATGGAACACTATTAATATAATGATTATTTGTTACGGGTCAGGAAAAATATATACAAGTTGGGGTTGATCAGGGGTTCCCAACCTTTTTTCTTTGGCGATCCCCCTATAGAAAATCTCCAGTCTGGCGACCCTCTTATGTAGTGATATAGACGTTCTGCGGACCCCAGGTTGGGAACCCTGGGTTAGATCCAGTCAACAAATTTATATCATTTGAAAGTCGGTTCGGGCTCATTTTTAATATAAAACCCATAAATAGTACTCCATTTTTCAAAATTACACATTGTTTATTTTTTAAATATTTGAACGCTGAACGCTAACGAACGCTGAACGCAAAAACATTGAACGGAACGCTGAATTAACGCTGAACGGAACGCTGAACGCAAAAAAAGCTGAACGCTCACAAGCCTGTATATGATATAAATACTCCTTCCACCTCCACAAACAAGGACATGGATTGTGTATAACTACGATAGAGACCAAGAAAAAGTATTCTTCATTTTTTCATTCTTGCCTCATGAAAAGAAGATATTTTAATATGTTTCTTTCCAACCATCTAAATATGTACACCAGGTTCACTGATAGTTATTTTAAGGACCCATATATTACCGATATTTTTTTCAAGAAAAAAAACACGATTACCAATTTGTCAAAAGCCTATATTCATTCATATATGAAAAGATAGATTTGCAGATGCAAAAAAATATATAATAAATAACATGTTATAACCATCAACTTGTAGCTACAATTATTCAATCAAAGACAACGCTATGAAAAGGTAAAAGTTAGAGTGGAAGTCCTGTCGAAGCTAAAACAGTTTCTAAATAATTAAGTTTATTGTCTTCTACACATCACTTTTTCTTGGTAAGGCTCAAAGCCTGTTTCTATTGAATGTTTTAGGAGACTATGTTTGTCAGTTAGGTTGTCAAATATCTTCCCTCCACTTTTTTG
Organism: Caligus rogercresseyi; assembly: GCA_013387185.1. Taxonomy (NCBI): domain Eukaryota; kingdom Metazoa; phylum Arthropoda; class Copepoda; order Siphonostomatoida; family Caligidae; genus Caligus; species Caligus rogercresseyi. Next base: position 34,779,995 of record CP045890.1, read on the forward strand.
CTCTTTATTTAATGTTTTATAAAAAGTGTTACAGTGATCGGATTAAGTTCAAATATGCGCCCTTTTGTTCGATAATATATTTCCATCTAGACGGCAACTTCATAATACCTCCCTCGTAGAAGCCCCCTCCTTATTTGCAAAGAACTCAGACAGCCACTTTTCACAAGCCTGTTTTGAGTTCAACTCTACACCTCCAAGGGTGTTTCCCATGCACAAGAACTTGCCCTATATGGTGGATACGATAAAACCTCCCATCCGAGCTCTTGTAGCTTCTGACGAGTCCTCAACGAAGTGTGTGGTCTGGCGTTGTCCTATGGAACACTACACTCTTCCTGTTGGCCAATTCTGAACGCTTTTGTGGCTTATTGCCTGCTTCAAGCGGTCCAGTTGTTCGCAATAGATGGTAAAATTAAGCGTTTAGCCATAAGAAAGCAGCTCATAGTGGACGATTCCCTTCCAATCTCACCAAATAAAACAGCAAATCCCTACTTCCTGCCCATCAATCCCGGCCTGGCCACTCTTTTTGGGCGATTCACCGGGCTTAGACCACGACCGTTTTCGCTTAATATTGTCGTATGTGATCCATTTTTGTCGCCAATCACCATCCGCTTCAAAATGGATCAAGTTCGTTCCGTTTCAGCAGCATATTTCAGGCATTGATTCGGTCCAGAAGGTTTTTTTTGCGTCAAATCATGCAGCACCCAAACATCAAGCTTTTTTTTGTATCCATCCTTCTGCAGATGGTTTAATGACCAACTCCCATCTCCTGGGCGACGTCACGAGATGCCACATGCCGATGTAACTCGAAATATTCCATGATTTGATCGGTATTTGTCGTCACAGGTCTTTCACCGGCTCAGAATCGTCGAAACCATTCCTCAGCGGTTTGAAGTCCCCAAAACATCATTAATCACACAAAACGTTTCTCTACCTGATTCGACTTTAATGAAGGAAATCTTTAAAATAGCATGAATTTAGGCGTTAGTGAATTCCATGTGTACACGTGTTGATCGCAATATTCTAATTATTCATGCATTGCGTCATTTTGTAAGGAATTTCTAGACCTTACAAATGATATTAGTTTTGTAGCGTTTTAAACATATTTGAATATTTGAAAACCTAATATATGGATTGTCTTAATATAAAAGGCTAGATAGCAATGTGGGAAATAATACACAGACTACAATTGTTCTTAGTAATCAATATCATGATTCATGGAGACTAGCTCTCTGTCTGTCTCCATTCTTTTTATTATCTTACCACAAAGTACCTGCCTCCTCTCTCCTGATTGGCTAAAAAAGAAGGGCTCGAGGCAGACATGGCCAAGACTGTATGTATTTCCTCCCACATAAGGCCGGCTTCTCTATTGAATGCCTACAGAGAACTCCCCATACAATGGTGGATTCTTATTATATATATATATATCATATATAATGCCGGAAAGGTAACCTTATTCTTATTTTCCATAAAAAATGTGTGTATGTGGAGATGTAAGGCAAAGACTTTGTTTTCAAAGTATGCATGTAAGAAAACAAGAAACGACACTAGGAATAGTAAGATATAATCCTAGTACTAAGGGCAATGACGTCAGTAGGGTATTTAATCGGAAGTACACATTTTGTCATAATGATGGATCTAAGCTCATCATTTTTTTAAACTAATAAATAAGCTTATATTATCATACTATATATATGTTTGTGATTCATTTTAAAGAGTCCTTTTAGGTTCTCATTCATTCTAGAGGATATACTTTTTAAGTAACCTTATGACGTCAACATACTCCTAAAGGAGTGCTCATATCCTGTTTTTCTTCTTTCTTCTCTTCAAGAAGCCTGGGAAGAGGTAGGTAAGGCGGCTAAAGAAACAGAGAAAATGTAGTTCAGGAAAGGAATGGATGCTTTTGATTGGTTGAGAAGGGAGAAAGACGAGGAGGAGGAGGAGGGCAGTCCGAGAGAGAGAGAGAGAGAGAGAGAGAGAGAGAGAAAAGGAATAGGAAAGGGAAGAGAGTCCATTTTGAATTTGTTGATCACGAAGGAGGAAGGATCACCTGCAACGTAAAGGGATTTTTTCGACGATAGATATTGAGTCTGTGTGTGTGTCTATTAGGTTCTTTGGGAATCCTCCTGGTGAAGAATTACTCCCTTGAGCTTCTTTGGCGGTCCTCATCCTCCCTACACTTAAAGAGTGGTCTTAATCCAGAGTAAATACATAATTTCACAGATTTTCACAATTTTAAGGCAGGGATGCATTATGAGCGGTGAATTTCCCAGTGGTCCTGGAGGAGTCGATTCAAGCAGTACTAATAGCAGCAGCAGCAGCAACGGTGGTGGGAGTAGTCAGAGTCCAGCCTTCGTCGACGCATTGCAAAGAGCAAGACAGGTAAAACCCCCTTCATAATTCAATCAAAACAAAATTGAGATGAGTCAAACTCCACTCCCATTATACGTCCTGGAAATCCCAATCCCTCTTTCATGGAAAGAAAGAAAGAATATCCCTCCCCCCTTTTTCATTGACTATCTCTATTTCCATTCCTCTTCAGATATAGGTATGATACTTAAGTCTAGATGATGGTACACGCCGATACATTGAGTACCTCATAAAGTGACAATTATATCCAACTGACATGATTTTTGATTTAAATTTGACGTAAATGTACGAACTTATTTACTTCAACAATCAAAAGTATTCGACTTCAAATTCAACTGAAATCAAGAATAATGCGTGTTGGATATTCTTTGATAATCCCGTCACTTTGTGCGGCTATCTTTCAGAAATGTTTCCCATCACTATTTGGGAGCCTTAATTAGGTTTATTCTGGGATTAATATACATATATGGATCAATGGCATAACTGGAAATCCACATGAAACCTTTCATTTATTTGAGACAACGTAGCAAGCAATAAGTGTAGTCTCCCTTACTCTATTCTCTTCAAATTTTCAATAAATAATTAAGTTTTAATATGGATTGAGTCAAATAAGTCTTAATGAGTCGGAAGTAAAAAGTTATAGCCAATATAAAAGCTATTTTTATGTTGAAAAATTCCCTTTGAATAAGGAAACTATTATTTTGACTTACAGTTTTGTCATGAATCCTAATTAACTAATCCCGACCTTAGTATACACACTCGATTTATTTTAACAAAAAGTCGATGAAACTTCTTTTATTATTATCTACTTTTAATGGGCTGCATTCAATGGATTTAATATTCTACTATAACGAAGGAATTTGATCGCAAACTATATCTTTATGTATAAATAAATGAACCATTTGCTTAAAACTCAGTGAATTAATTTTATACCTACGTCGACTCGGAAGAAACAACTAATAAAATATTAAGTGTTTTTTTATATATTTATGTACTTAACTTTTTGATAGAGTAATAAATATGTGTACCCCATCATCTAGACTTGAATCATACCAAGGAGTACTTGCCACCTGCAAAAGAAGGATTTCACAAATCAAGATTTTTTGAAGTTTATTTCGATCAAAATTAATTTTCGAGCAAACATAAAAAACTTTGATTAAATATTAAAGTAACGCCAATTGTCCAATGACCTTAACAATTGTTATTCTATAACATACTTAATGAAAACTCCTCTTACTATACTCTTGAGGCTTTGTTTTATTTTGAAAAATAACAAACGCTCCCTTGTAGGCGTGCAACCATGCTTTGGGCACTATTTTGCAAGGAATATTTGATCTGTAAGTCCTGAGGATGTAACATTGCAAATCATTAAATGACATTATAACCGACTGTATTGAGTATAAAACCAAGTACTCTTTGAGTAAAATATCTGATCGAAATAAAATTCAAAGGTCTGTTTATGAAGTACTTCCTTTCCAGGTGCATGTTGATTCCTTGATACTACCTATATCATGATATTCTCTTTTTATACTCTCATCCGTCCCTTGTAAGATTCCTCCTTTTCCATGATGTTGTTCTTGATCTTGATGCATCCCCCTTCTTTTTACTCTCTATTTCTTGAGTTTTGCTCTTCTTTAGTTGCTCCACATAGTTTTTCTACTAGAATTTGTTGTAAGATAGTATTTTATTAGAATTCATGTAGTTTTTTATATTCTTCTTCCTCTTTACTTCTTCTTCTTCGCTCTCCTGACCGCCTTAGAATTGCCTTGTTGAGGAGTAGGAGAGAAGGGGGGAATCTCAACCATATACCAGGAGGACTCTCATACCTAGTTGTTGTAGAATATTCTGTTTTTTTTTCTTCATGAAAACATAACATCAATTACTAGGGGACGGCTGAGTTTTTATACTTATTTATATAATAATAACAATATTAATGAGGATGAAGAGTCTAAAATGAAAGAAGAGCTGAACAACATTGGTTGTGTGTAACAAATATAAGGAAATACAAGAATTTATTGACAAATTACACCTTAAAAAACAAAAATTATAAATTAATATATCTTTCATATTTCTGACCATGACTTTGTCATGGAACAATTGTCAGTCAACTAGTAATTATGCCCTGTAAGACATCCTCCTTTATCATTCTATGAATCTATTTAAACGTGATATGTGGATGTGACAAATATTATTAAGTGTTCAAAGAGTTTCCACTTTATTTATGAGCTTTTCCGAGTTAATTCGGAACAAAAATTCATATAAATTAACTTAAAACGGAAGTTCATAATTATTCAATTTTAAAATAGTATTACTCATCATCCATGACGATCAAGTTGGATGCTCTAAAATATGGCAATCCTATGAAATTATTTATGTCCACGTCAGTAAAGGGTGAATATTATGTCAAACATTGCCCTTCTACGTGATTTTTTGTTATTGATAAAAGCTGTTAAGCCAGTCTGAAATGAAGATTTTTTATTTCACAGTATTAAATAATCTTAATGATACATAACTACATCGTCACGTTTGATTCATAATATGCCTAAATGTAGAATATATATATAATTTCGCATAAAATATTAGTTCTTTGTTTCTTCCTTTTTTCCTCTTCTATTTACTATTCAACATATTGATAATCAAAAAAGTTTTGCTCTTCTTGAGATAATTTGTTTATTTAAATTCCTTTCTTATAGAATGACTTGCAGTAGTAAAGCCGCGCCTTTCGAATTCAATTGTATTGCCAGCTCATATATTCTTGTGAATAATTGCTTTATCCATCGTCTTTTAACCACGTGTTTTTTCTCTTACTTATCTATTCTAGATTGCTTCAAAAATTAAACCAAACGAAGTCGGTGCCATAGGAGGCATTAAGAGACCCATTGAAGATTCCGGAGGTAAAATAGTTGATTTTGATTATATATTCGAAATTCTTCATAAATAGTAATAATGAATGAGTAAAATATGGGATTACATTTTAAGTATCAGATTAAGGGAATTATTTTATTTAGTGACAAAATGCAATCAAGTATAGATACGTGAAAAATGAACAATTATAGTACTTGTAAATATGTGAGGTTTAATTAAATTGTTATAAAATAGCTTATTTTGTGAGAAAAAACGCTAAAAACATCAGTAGTTTAAATATGCGAGTTTTAATCAACTCTTAATATATTATAGCTAATTTTTGCTTCATTATTGTAATTAGACAATTTTCAAATGACATATACTTCCAACAATTATGCTTCAAATTCGGTTTTTTGGGTTTTTAAAACTTAGGATAAATAGCAAATCTTAGTGACATTTAAGCTTCTTTTTAAGTAGGAATATATCACAAAACATAATTGTTCTTTATCTATTTTGGTTTGATAGGAATTTATAACAAATTTATGGAAAAAATTATATACTTTGTTCTTTGTTGCAAAGAATTTATCACAACACATTTGTTTTTATAATAGAAATAATAAGTTATTTCAAATAAATACGAAAAGGGCTGAAAAGTATTAAATGCGCGGCATGCTGAACATTATGCAATTATCTATTAACAATTCATTTGATTTGTTATATTTTTCTCTGAGCAGAAGGTCCCGGAAGCAAAAAACCCTCAGATCCCTACACGGCATCTTCCCCATCAAGCATGGAGTCAAGTGGTACCCCTGCAGTGGCTGATCCTACAGCCCTTCCCTCACCCCCAGCGGGCTCACCAGCCACGGGCGGCGTCTCTGAGACCATTTCCGTTCCCGATAAGATGGTCGGGCTTATCATTGGCCGAGGAGGAGAGCAAATCACGCGCCTTCAATCGGACTCTGGTTGCAAGATTCAAATGGCCCAGGACTCACAGGAATGCCTGAGCGTCAGTGTACACTCACGGGAACGCCTCAAGCAATTGCGTAAGGAAGAAAATTATTTTATGTTTTTTAAAAGGCGTATTTTGAGTTGTTTAATATCCAAAACTTAATTTTGTTTCAACGGAGGCAGCAAATACATTAAAAATAATTCAAGTTAAAAAATATATATTTTCAAAGGGGTAAAATAATATCTCACTGATTGACTAGAAACATCATTTTTAAATCAGTAAGGGCATCATTTGCTTACTTGCTCAAAAGATGTATTCATCTTATTTTAATGAATCATGTTCTACTTAGGTCATTCGATGGAAACAATAATTTTATTGTTCTTAATTCCATTCATTGTCATTGCAGCTCATTTCACCGCTGGCATTTAAGTGGATCCACTTTCTATAAACAATCAGCAATATTTGCGTCCATAATACTACTACAATTTTTTTACAGTTTCATGTTATGAATTAGTGAACTGAATGAACAAACTACTTTAGTATTCTTTAATGATAAATTACTGCATTTTATTCAAACTTAATATATATCTGCGTATGAAGCTTACGTCATTCAATATATATATATATATATGAATATATATAAGTAGTACAGTTTATTTATGTTCTTTTTTATTCCTCTATAGTCTTGCCAAGTCTTCCATCGACCGAATCATTGCCAATGAAGGGAATGGCCCAGCCCGTAGCTCTACGGGGCTCGGTTCTCATACCTACTTCGAGATTAATGTACCGGGACACAAAGTGGGTCTCATCATTGGGAAAAATGGAGAGACTATTAAGAGTCTCCAGGAGCAGTCGGGAGCGAAGATTGTCATCATTCAAGAAGGACCCGAGGCTGCCCTTGAGAAGCCTCTCAGAATCACGGGAGGACCCGAAAATGTTGAAATGGCGAAGCAGCTTGTTTCTGAGATCCTAAGCCAAGATCATGTAAGCATGAATATAATGATCAAATAAGTAGCCTTTTTATTTCACCGTATTCAAAATGTTTTTGCTTCTTTGAAGTATAGTTAAATCTAGTACATACAGTTAAAAGATTAAAATTGACTCGAATAGTGTCTACTTAATTGCTGAGTTAAGCTCTTAATTGTTTTTAAAAACTGAATATTTTTTTTGTAGGGCGAGCCTGGTGGAATGGGCTTTGGAGGCCGTGGAAGAGGTCGCGGTCGTGGCCGTGGTGGTTCCCCATGCGCGGTGGCGGTACTCGTGGCGGTGGCCGGGGTGGTGCCTACGGTGGCGGTGGCAACCAATGGGGTGGTCCCCCCTCCGAGTACGGTAGCCAGCAGCAGCAGCACACCAGCACGGACTACTTGGCCATCCCCACGAACAAGTGCGGGCTCGTCATTGGCAAGGGTGGAGAGACCATCAAGAACATCAATCAGAACTCTGGGGCTCACTGTGAGGTGGACAAGAATGCTCCCCCAGATGCTCGGGAGAAGAACTTTGTCATCCGTGGAAGCCCTGATGCCGTTGAGCGGGCTAAGCAATGATAATGGAAAAAGTGGGCCTGGGTGCCTCCAATGGTGGGGGCTACAGCAATGGCTACGGACAGAGCGGCGGGGGTGCTGGAGGATGGGGAGGTGCAGCCTCCTCTTCCGCAGGGCAGTACCACGCAGGTGGATACCAAGATCAATCCTCCAACGGAGGTGCCGTCAACTCTTCTGCCAGCCAGCCTGACTACTCTTCACAATGGGCTGAGTACTACAGAAGCATCGGATGTATAAGAGAAGCTGTGGCAATTGAAAAGCATATTGGCACGGTAAAGCTAACCGTCTTGTAATTAATAGTAATGACCTAATAATTATACCCTTTTAATAGAATACCCGTGTCTCCAATGGAATACCTACATCTTCCGGAGTTGCTCCTGCCGCTAATGGGACTCCCGTCCCTGGTGGGAACGCGGACTACTCTGCTGAGTGGGCTGAGTACTACAGGGTGCTTGGAAAGGTCAAGGAGGCGGAAGCCATTGAAATGCAAATGAAAAACAAGGTAATACTGTGATAGCAAGCTCCAATGTATCATCAACCCTCACGTCTTCTGCTTAGGCTGCCGTTGCGGGTGGAGGTGCCCCGGGACCTACTGGAGGTCAGGCCTATCCTGCACAGTACGCTGGATACTACGGAGCAGTCGGAGGACAGCAGGCCCCTGCTGCAGCCCCCGTATACGCCGCACCCACAGGATATCCTGCCTATCCCCCCTATGGTGGGGCACAACATGGAGCTGAGTCTTAAATTTACGGTGAGTGCAGGGCCGCCACCCCCTCGAGGAGGAAAGGGAAGCTTCCTCTTTCCCTCCAGGCCTCCTCCTGTTTCCCTAATGCATCTTCTTATTCCATTTAGGGTTCTCTCTGGATCTCAATCATTATTAATGTATTCTTTTCTCTCGATTCTCTTCTCTTACAGATGTTTTCAAAATACTAAGTTGATGTGAGTGTGTAGTGACAGAAAGCCCAGTATTCCCCACTATTCATTGTTTGTCCCCCTTCTTACTACCTACCTTGGTGTTTGTGTCCCTTATTCGCAGAACAAATTGATTTATTTAAGACGAATTCTTCTCCTCTCAGACACCCTGGGGGGAGGAGAACCTTTTTATATATATGCTATTTTTTCTTGTTTATTATGCAAGAACTCAACAAACGTCGTAGTTTCAATTTCTTTAGTGTTGTTCTCAAGTATAATATTTCATTATTTTCCGTTGTAATTTCACATTTCAAGTTTACTACTATTACTACTACTGCTGCACCCTAATTCAAAGAAGCAAACTAAATAACACAAACCTCCTCTCCTTATGACACACGATATTAACCCAGTGGGTCGTTGATGACTGAGATGATACTATTAGTCTTATAGGCACAGACCAGCAGCTGGTGATGGCGATCTGCTGCTCCCTTCCCCTCATTTGCATTATATCTATCAAATGCTGCTGCCCCCAACGACGAAACCAGTTAAACCACGAAGCAAAAAACAAACAAAATAACCAACAACCTACAACTACTTTGTGTCTACTCTATGTATTTACTCTATCTATGTATATGTTTAATAATTATAAAATGATTTCTCTCTGGATTTTGCCCAAGATGAGGGAGTATTACACAATAATACTCCCTTTTTGATGGCGGTTGTTCATACTTGTGTATACATTATTTATCCATGCATTTACTAAAAAAGGGATTTCGAGCCTCAGATCACATGATAATGATAAGTTTTATATTTGTTCATTACTCACATGATTAAAATCCTGGTTTCTCCTTGTTGCTCCCTTACAGAAGAGAAGCTGAGAGAGTGAGAGAGATGTGGGATGCTGCAACTGCTGCTGCTGATGATCGCACCTGGGGAGGGCCCACACCCAAGACGGGCAATCCAAAAAAACCACCCGGTCTCAACACCACTCCCTCTCATGCCCTTTCTGTTTCGTCGTCTCTTTTGATGACGAAGCATCATGGTGGTGGTTTCACACACACACACACACTACCAATCCATACAGGTAAAAACAATTGCGCTTTCATCAAAAATTGAATTGATTATTTCATGATGCTGTTGTTGATAATATTATTGAATTGATCTGAGGCTCTATTCAACCGTCAATGTCATGTTTTTGCATATCTTTACAGGGTCGATTATGAAGCACAGCAGGTTTGGTGGTTCTTTAGAGGTAGTAGTTATCATTTCATGCCATTTCTCTATTGTGTTCTGGAGGGGGATTATAAGATTCATTTCTCCATTTTATTACCATTCTATTTTCACGTCATGTCTAAATAGCATTTTTAACCCTTTGGGAACGACGATCTGTATGAAATATTATTACATAAAAGATCTTAAAATATATTCAAAGTACATTAATTTTCAATCAATATTTCTTACTTAAAATCGGCGAAAAAACCTCTGACTTATAAATGAATCAATCATGAATCCAATCGTCTCCACAGGGTTAAAAATGTAAAACATATTCCACGGTTCTTGATCTTTCAATTCGCCTTTATAACCATGCTCTATTTCATATCATGTCTTTTTCATTGATGATTCTTGAACAATTTTCTTAATACTCGCCATATTTACCACCATGCTATTCTCATATCATGTCTTTTTTCAGTTATTTCATTGATTCTTGAAGGATTTTTAAACTCTTAAACTCGCCATCATTACCATGCTATTTTCATGTCATTTCTGTTCACAGTTATTTCTTCATTCATGATAATTCGCTTAACGTGCTATTTCAGTCAGTTTAATGATGATAATAATGCTAGTAGGCAGTCTTTTTATAATTATTATTACCATGCTATTTTATTATCATGTTTAATAATTTATTTTCAAGTTGCATTAACGAATATTCCAAAGGATTCGTTCAATTATTGTTACTATTTTTCATGCTATTCTGATGTCATGTACTTATTTTAATTGTTAATATGACGATTCTTGGTAAGTGAGATTCTATAATGATTTATATATTTGCTATGTACAATCAGGTCCTTGAGGCTTATATTTGAAGTACTATTTGAAAAATGTTATTTGAAGTGTAAAATTTTTTATTGATTTTTTAAAATAATTGTTTTAGTCAACTTTTGCTGGAATGGTCAATTTGGTCAATTCTATCAAATCAACTATGGAAAATGTTTTTTATCCAAAGTAATTTGCAAATGTGAAGTTATACAAATTTTTACTTGTTTTCTTTAGGTCATGTTAGTACTCCTTATGAAATTTTCTCCATCTTTTTATAAGTATGTACACATTTTCCGTTTAAGGTATTATTACATTTCAAGTAATGAAATTGTGACATTTATATTGATATTTTTTCATGCATTTATTTATTTCTGAATCAATTTATCATATGTTAGGAAATTGACATGCATTTAGAGTAAAATCCAATGAATACACGATTTTCTTCTATAAATAAAACTGATGAAATGAAACTTATTAGTTATTGGCATGATTCACTTAGGAGGGGTCTCTTTTAGTTTGGAGGCAAGCTCCACCGTTACGGGTCCGTCGTTGACGAGCCCTACTTCCATATGAGCTCCAAAGACACCCTCTTTTACGCGATCCTCTCCCAGGGAATTCTTCACGTCCTGGACAAATTTCTTGTAGAAGGGCTCAGACTGTTCTCCGGCCATGGCCTTTCGGAGTCCGGCTTATTTCCCTTCAGCTCTTGGTAGAGCGTGAATTGACTCACAAGAAGGACCTCCATGTCCGGGATGTCCATTAGGCTCTTGTCCCATTTCTTGCCCTCCTTGCTCTCAAAGAGGCGAATATTGAGGAGCTTTCGTAGGAGATACTCCGCGGCTTCTTCATAAGTGTCATCTCTGTGGATGCCTACGAGCACGAGGAGCCCACGGCCTATAGAGCTCACTTGAGTGCCGTCCACAGAGACTGAGGCCTTGCTCACACGCTGTATTAGGAGCTTCATGGCAGCTGAGAGAATGAAAGCTGTTGCTGACGTCACTTAAAAACAACTTTGCCGCTAGGGGGGGGGAGCAAAGCTAGGGATGTGCTGTAGCTTTCTCAAGGGGTATTCGCAACTAATTTACGAGTAGGAAAGGGGGGGGGGGGGGGCTGTTAAAATAATTAGAACGGGATATTCTGAAACAAAAATTGCGGGTTAACTGAGGGGCAAAAGGATGATACGAAACAATTGAATGTCTTAGGTTCCGGTATTAATTTAATGACACTCATGCTCTTGTGGCTTAGTTGATTATTCGTGACAAACATCTAACAGAGGTCCGTTTCTATGATGTTTTAAGTATATGCGTACTCGTGCAGAAATGGGAGATACCAGACTTTTATTTTAAATGGATGCTCAATGACTAACAAGAGCAGATAAGAACGGAATCATTGTCTTGAACATTCAAAGTCTCAACTAATTACAGAAAGTAAATATGACGAAAGGTGACGTCGATGAAGGGAACATTAAATATGCACTTAATGCAGGGTGACGTCAATTGCATCTATTGGATATTCCCCTGACTACATAATTTTCCCCCTAGTGGGATAGCCATTTAATGAACTTAAGTTTATTTTCCTTGAATATCTAGTTATATTTTAAGTCTGTGATAAATATTCAAAGGAAGTTTCTTTTTAAACTGCATTAACAGTTGTCTTATTCAACAATGTCAAATATACGGGCTCTTGTATCTTCGATACAAAATTATGTTGTTATTGTACAACTTTGGGTCAATGTATATTAATTGGAAAGATTCAAAATTGATACATAACATATTGTGTGGCTGACGTAATAATTACACATAGTTTAGAGTCATAGTTTACTATATTTAGATAGTACAATAATAAAAGCAAGGATTTCATATCCAGGTAACAATATCTCTGAACTCTAATTTTCTCTGGAGTTGGCCTAATATCTGGGGGTTTGACTATATGAGGCTATTGAGTGCTATTAGTTATCGAACTTACTTGGGAGAAGTTTCCATAAATATGCAAGTAGCAAGTTTAACTAGTATGCTGAGGGAAAGTTCTTCAGAGAAGGTGAATTCTCGTTTGTTTAAATATTTATACCTTGGACATATTTATGGATAGTCTTAAAAGTGATTTTAATAAAAAACTAACTCGCAAATTCTGGTAGTCATGGATATATGGAAAGAGCAACATATCGTGACATATCTAAGGATTTCAATCGATTATAATAAATCCTGTATATTTTAAAAATCAATTGGTATTCACACTGATTCATTCGAGTACATTCTCTTATCAATGCATAAACATCAACCAATATTGTAATAGCTGTACGTACATGAGTTAATTAAACAAAGAAGAGCAATTCTGGGGTCAGCAATTGGTTCATTGAGATATATAGACTTAGAAAGTTTATTGGATTATTCAGAGAAATAGGTCATATTGCCCAATATAAACAAATATTTCTATCTATGATCAACTTACGATGACAAAGTACTTAGTTTATATTGGGCACAGGCGATAGCTGAACAACGATGTTTCTCTGCTATGGGAGGAAATGAAATACGTCATTGTGGCGAGAATATAGCTGAACAATGTTTCTCTGCACATTGGAGGGCAAAAGCAAGGTCTGGGCACTACAAAAACAAACATGTAGCAGTGTGACTACTCAATGACGTCATTTAATGAATTTAAGTTATTTATCTTTGAGTATCTCATTATATTTTAAGTTTGTGATACACATTCAAAGGAAATTTCTTTTTAAACTGCATAACAGTTGTCTTACAACAATTTATTTTAAATTCACAGTTCAGAAAATATATACCTAAGATTATATATAAAAATCTATGATAATACATAGTTAAACTATATAAATAAGCATTTTAGCTTAAAATTTTAGCATCGATGCTGAAGAAACAAACTAAACACAAATAAAAGATCACATGATTACAAAAAAGTAAAAACAGTTTGGGGCGTTTATTAAAATATTTAAGTCTTCTGTATATTACTGTAAGGGAGTGTGATATTCCGGGATAAAATTTAACTACAGATTCCCCTAATTCCATGAAGAGTCGGATGCAGAGGGAATTTTTAAGTCCAAAGCTGCGTAGCGAGCTGTGGCAGATATTATAATAGGCCTAAATTCCGAAGGATTAATTGGACTATAATTCTACAATTTTTGATTAAATGTCAACTATATAGATCATTCATATCTCTTGTATCTTCGATATAAAATTATTTCTCATTGTACAACTTGGGGCTAATTGGAAAGATTCAATAATGATACAGAACATACTGTGTGGTTGACGTAATAATTAAACGTCGTTTAGGAGCTGAGAGTCGTAGTTCACTAGATTGAGATAAACAAGAATAAAAGCAAGGATTTAATAGGCATGGGAGGTAACAATTCTCTCTGAACCATCAGTTCAGCACTCTTTATTCTCTGGAGAAACTGCCTAACATCTGGGGGTTTGACTACTCATGCTTGACGCTATATGTTCAAAATGGTTATTTAGGGAGGGGGCTATTACAAATTATCAAACTTGAAAGAAGTTTCCATATATTTATTCAAGAGCAAGTAAAACTAATATGCTGAGGAAAGTTCTTCAGAGAAGGTGAATTCTCGTTTGTTTAAATATTTATACCTGAGGACATTTTATGGATTGCCTTAAAAGTGATTTTAATAAAAAACTAACTCACAAATTCTGGTAGTCATGGATATCTGGAAAGCGCCAACATATCGAGACATATCTAAGGATAATAATCGATCATAACAGAAATAAGGTATTTTATATATGAATAGTAGGGATGTTCTTATTTTTCAATGATTGAAATGTTAGCAACATTGTGGATTTTCTGTTTCTTGGTGATAAAAGAAGACGACATACAAAGTTTGAACAAAATCGGTCAACATTATGAGGTCAAAGTTTTAAAATTTGTTATTACATTAACAAATAATGGGTAGGCTTCTCTAGAAGATATTCGACTTGTTCTTCTTATGAGATTCGAGGCCAATTTTTCTTTAAAACTTTCCTCACCAAAAAACCATCTAGGAATCTTAAAACTTTTCTTTTTTGGTTTGTACCGTAAAGTCATATCGATAATCTTATGATCAGTAGAAGGATCTGGTCGATAACGCGCATTTTTAATATGGTGCAGAAATTGCGGTGCTACGAGAGCTAATTCGATTCTAGAAGATTTGCTTCGCAGCTCCAAGACACGTTATCTTCGGGACTAAACATTTTAGTGGCGTCAACTAAATTGAGTCGAGAAATAAGATTACCGAGGAAAGCGGAATTGGGATACTTATTTAGTGGTTTATCATATCGACATTTAAATCCCCCTATTAACATCAAAGGTAAGTGCTGGAATTTCTGACTGATGATAGTTTCAAAAAATGTGCAGACTTTAGTTAGGCCATATGCGTTGATAAGCGAAAAAGCAAAACCTGAAGTATTAGAATGAGCTTATGCCAGTCTCCTTCCTTGGAATATTCGCTTGTGAATAGCGGCTTATCAATTCTCTTTGAAGTAAAAGTCATAACGCCTCTCTTACCAGAACCTGTAAAAAGGAATAAAACATTGGAGGCTGACAAAATTTGCAATTTTTCAAACACGTTGTGGAAACCTCCGTTTTAATATCCTGTAAGCACAAACATCGGGACTAAAAGACAGGAGGTGTTTCATAAGAGCGTGCCGGGCTCTTCTATCTTTTCCTCCTCTTATGTTCAAAGACAATATCTTTGAAATACCCATATTGCCTCTTAAATCATTTGATAACGAGGGTGGGAAACAGTCGGTCATTTTATATTGAAGAATATTATTCTGAATCATTTCTAGATTTCTTTTTTTGATTTGCCGAGTTTTTATCTGCATTCGAGTCTTTTCTGTTCCTCTTGGTGAGGGATTGAGATCTAGTACGACCCAGCAGAACTAACTTTTCCGTTAACAGAGGCTTTTTTGGAGTGACTTGATTTTTTTGTTGGGTAGCAGGAATAGATATATCGTCCCTCCGAATAAGAGAACCACTCTCTGATCGATCTCTTTGATGAATCGCGTTGGCCTCAAGACGCTGAGACTCCAAAACGTTGGGAGTTGGATTTGCAGAAGCATTAGGCAGTTCTATGGAAGATGCAATAAGATTCTCTGTCTCTGAGTTATCAGCACAGGTTCATTACTTACCCGTATCGAGTTCAAGACTCGCAGAGGGTGCTGGAATGTTATTGTCATTACAGGATCTTGCCGCATCGCACAGTATGGCATTATTATTTGTTATAGATTGATGTGAGTCCCCATAATTGGATTGCCTTACAGGCATTATACTTTGCCGTTCAGAGTCATTTTTCATTGTAAAATATCAGGCTTGTGAGCGATCAGGAATAAATAGCGATCCGATCAAAAATAGCGATCAGAAATTCTTTGCGATATAACGATCAAGGATTTTTCCGATCAGCGATCCGATCAATTTAATTGCGATCAACAAAAAAATTACCTATGTAATACTAATTCCTAAGTAAAGTGTATATGTATAAACAGTCAAACCTTTATAAGCATCATCTTTATATGGCAATGGAATAGTTGTTTCCCATAGCCTATGAGCTCCAAAATAACGACTTCTCCTTAGGCGCCTGTCTGTATATTTTAGGACAAAAATATCAGAATGATTGTTTCTCATAGCCTTGAGCTCCAACACTCTGGCTCCACAATTGACATATGTCTGAATACTTTAAGACAGGAGATGCCATAATAAATGTTTCCCATAGCCTATGAGCTCCAAAACAATGACTTTTTCATAGTCCCTGTCCGTATATTTTAGGACAAAAAATTTAACAGGATAGCAACACTGGCTTTTCCATTAGTATTAGTCTGTATTTTGTGTTTTCTAAACAAATATTAGTTGTTGGAATGGATTTTGGTCAATGTGACAGCTAGTTAGTTTTAAGAATGTGGGTTTGTCTAAAACAAAATATTACAAACATTTTTTCTTTTTTAGTATTTATACAAATTGATCGGATCGCTATTTTTTAGTGATTTTCTTACGATCAAAAGATATAAAGATCAGGACCTTTGCGATACTCCGATCAGCGATCAACTACGCTATATCGCTATTGATCGCCGATCAGAAAAAACTCCGATCAACAAGCCTGTAAAATATTGTATTCACCCTTTTCAACCTTCCTGAGTCTGTCAATCAGCCAGTATTTATAAAAGCTCACAGACTTGGTCTTTTCTCTACATGTTGATCGGAAGTGCCCAAATATAAAGCAGTTGGCACACTGTTTCGTTTGTCCCAAAAAATCAAGAGTTTCTACCTCATCTCCGCATGGGATCAGAGAGGGAATGTTTCTAGGGTGCCAGAAATGTTAATAATCAAGTCGGAACTCTTTTATCCAATGTGCAATTTTGGGTCGGCGAAAAGGGGAATTTTTCAGAACTGCCCTATCAGAGACTGATGAAGTACCCACTCTCTGAAAGAATAACCTTACAAAGGGTTCTAACATTGCTCGGAGCGCCTTTTCACAAATTTACCGTAGCCATATTTCAATGTTAAGTCAAAACACGGTCTCATCCATGGCCGTGTCAGCTTTCGACAGCAATCATTACTTAAATGGGGGTTTATGCTCATCCCTAAGCTCAGTTCAATAGGAAGATAATATTCTTTGAATCTTCTCCATATATTTTTTTGTCGAGTGATGATCAGAGGCCTATGAGGTCGATCCCAGTTTATACTGTGGACCTCTTGCGGGTCAAGTTTGAGAATAGTCGTCGCAATACGCAAATTTCCAGGGGCATTTGCTTTTACTTAGAGGACCACGTTTGTCAATCTTTGGGCGACGAGAGACAAAAGTTTTTCCACCCTTTCGAGTCGTTACAGACCCATCCGACACAAATCTAAATGACTCATTGTTAAGGTTTTACCAGCAATTTTACTATATGAAATTTGATGGATTCTTGTTGAAGCGTTATGGTTGTCGAAATCAACGTTTTGTTTAGAAGATTATGGTAACCGCGTCCATATTGCTACTATTAGAACTGTTTGTGCGTGAAGAAACCCGTTTTCTCAGAGTACTGCAGTAGTCTTGCACATTCAAGGAGGAGCTAGAAGACTCTTTATTTACATTATTTATATCAGGAGGCTTGTCTCTTTTTTTTACTTATCTTGCTATCCACTAACAGTAACAGCAGTACCAAGTGGTAATTGTAGATTCTCATATCAAAAGATCAAGTTTTTGGGGAGAGTACGTGCAAAAATGTATTTGCTTAT
>CP045890.1:34807164-34825264 GCA_013387185.1 Caligus rogercresseyi
AAGAAAATTAGAAATACCCAATAAAGGAAATTTATAAAATACGTAATAAATACATTTTGGGGTCCTATTAGTACATATATTACGGGCATATGAAAAATTTATAAAATGATCGTTAAAGCAGGCAGTTTGTTTAACCCATTAAAGTTGAAGATATTTCGTAGTAGAAATCAATATTTTTTGGAGAAAAATAAACCTGATTTTTATTTCCTCCGATAAATTTTGGAGAGAAAAGTACTGAAAACCCGGGTTTTTGACCGGCAAGATTTTCCTGCCACTCGGCTATAAAATCATGTTTTTGTACTTTTCAAATGTATCTTTAAAAAAATTTGTCAACATATATACATATGTACAAGATAAGTGTAAACTATATATATTTAACCTAACATACATACATATATAAATATGTATTTTCTATATTTCTATTTTAATTAATTACCTTATTTTGTATGGAAAGGTTCAGTACATTCAGAATGTAAAGATACATCAACATTTTAGTGATATATTCTGGAGGCAAACTGGTGACGCCTTGAATGCGATTTACTCCCTTTTGACCTCCAGTGTTGCCTCCATGTAGCGAACAGTTATTACAGCAGTCCCGCTGGCTGTACTCTAGGATCTGTTTTCCTGAAAAATTCCAAACTTTTTTGAAATACCAATGGCTATAGTTATCTTATTTTCTCAAAATATGTATTCTTTTTTCTTTTTGATATATTCTCCTTGGACAAACGGTTTGGATATTTACACTTCATGCAAAAATGGCCATCACAATTTTTGGAACGAATTCTCACTATATAATAGGATACATTCTGGTCAAAAAGGTCAATACAGCCTACGAGTATATTGTAAATACTAAAAGATAGGGCATTTCGACATTTTGTGTTTTCCTTTGACCTTATTTCACCTGATAGCTGTTTGGAAATGGATTTTAATATTTATTTTAGGCTACCGTGACAAGCTTGTTATTTTTCCAATACACAAGTGAAATATTTAAAAAAATATTTTTCCCATGTAGCTCGTCGTTCTTTTTTCATCTGGTCATTCTTACCATCAATGGAACCTTGTCTTCTCTAAGAGTGCCTGTAGCACCGATTCCTAATTTAGTTATTTTTCCTTGTCCAACTTATTCACACCATCCGAGGATATCACAATAGGATCGGTCGCAGAATATCACATGGCGCAGTCGGCAGGATATCACATGGCGCAGTCGGTAATCCTTAAGACCTGCACCTCACGACGCAGTCTTAAGACCTTGGACGAGTATCCCATCGTCACTCTCCAAGAAGAACCATCCGTGAAAACAGTCGGCACCAAAGACCCTGCTACCAAGAAGAGGACCTTTGAAGCCACGACGATTACAAGAAGTTGGACGTAGCGTCGACCCTTTCTCCCAGCCAAACCTTATCATCGATCTTACACGATGTCTCCAAAACAAGATGAAGCCATCTCTACTGCCAACAGAAGTGCAGGTAGTTTGGAGAGTATAGCAAAGAAACATGTCTCCCGTCTTGAATCAGCTGTCAATGGTTTTGAGAAGCAACCATTGCTAAAGATCGGATTTTCGCTGCTGAATATGAGGTTGAGAGGTTGAGAAATCCTAGAGAAGTTCAGAGTGGCTATTGAATTTGTCCATGCTGTCAACGATCTCTCAGAGGACGAAATCCAAAAAGAGAAGTACTTTTTGTCGTACAACTCTTTGGAGTTGAAGACCACTGGTTTGGTTCATCTAGTATTTCAAGCAATACGCTATCGACGTGAAGAAGAAAAACGTCGACGTGAAGAACGGGAGGCAGCTGCAGAAGAGCGAAGACGTGAAGAACTGGAGGCAGCTGAAGAAGAAGCAAAACGTCGACGTGAAGAAGAAAACGTCTACGTGAAGAAGCAAAAACGTCAACGTGAAGAAGCTGCAGAAGAGCGAAGACGTGAAGAACTGGAGGCAGCTGAAGAAGAAGCAAAACGTCGACGTGAAGAAGAAAAACGTCTACGTGAAGAAGAAAAACGTCTACGTGAAGAAGCAGAACGTCGACGTGAAAAGAAAAACGTCTACGTGAAGAAGAAAAACGTCAACGTGAAGAAGAAAAACGTCAACTTGAAGAAGAAAAAGTCGACGTGAAGAAGAAAAACGTCGACGTGAAGAACTGAAGGCAGCTGAAGAAGAGCGAAGACGTGAAGAACTGGAGGCAGCTGAAGAAGAGCGAAGACGCGAAGAGCTTCACAAAGCCACATTGGCTCAAATCTTGCCAGCTCATGACCTCGAGAGACTGTCAAAGCCTGTTACTCCCACAAGGCTGGAGATTCAACTCCAGTAGAAGTCCTTGAAGCCAAGGAAGACCTACTGAAGTCCAACCCCACCGCCTTCATGACTACGCTGAAACCGGACACACCAGATGAAGTCCTTGAAGCTAAGGAAGACCTACTGAAGTCCAACCCCACCGTCTTCAACACTAAGACATGGAAGCCCATGCGAGGCAAGCCCATGCACATCCACATGATAGATGTGGAAGAAGAGAAAAAGCCAAAGCCGTGCTTAGTCTCACGTCCCAGCACTCATGGCCAACCTCGTGCCGCGATCCAACGGAAACGTCACGGTGGCTATCAACAACCAGCTGCACCCCACACTTCGAGGACCAGAGCGGACCAATTACGACTCACACCTCCATCCCCAAGGAACACGAAAGCTCGTTCCTTCCACCCTTGTACCCGTGCAAGCGGCCAACTATCAGTCCGGAGAGCCCCTGCCCTCTCCAGCCAAGCACGTCGTCGTACAAGGGTCCACACAGGGCTCCAACGCCGCTGTGGCTGCAGGGCTACAACTACAGCCCCCGCAACACTCACTCATAGGCTCCTGGGTCGCCTCCAACGTACATATCTTCCCGCCCATGCCAGCGTTTACGACAGAACCTCAAAGAGAAGGATGACGTCAGCTGAGGGGGAGAGAAGAAAGAATGATGACAAGAAGAAGTCCAAGAACTTGAAAGAGTTTCAAGTCTGTCAAGAAGTTCGCCTCCGTCATCATGTCTCTGGAGAATGGAACAGACTTGGAATCGTCAAAGCTGTCAGGAAGAATAGTCACAGCTACAAGATCGAATCTGATGGTTCCTCGCTTCTACGAAACCGGCGTTCACTTCGACCAAGCATGAGAACAATGAACTATTTACTGAAAATGAACATAGCGACACTTATCAATGTATTGCTTTGTCTCGTGCACGAAGATACGCGAAGCCGCCTCATAGAATTGGTTATTAATGGATATGTCAAGCTTGTCTACTATCCATTGGGGGGCATGTAATAGTATGTATAACTCATATGCATACACCTCTCTACTCTTGCTCAGGCAAGACTCTTTGCTTATGTACATCTCTTTATTCTTGCTCAAGCAAGACTCTTTGCTTGTGTACATCTCTTTACTCTTGCAAGACTCTTTTGTGTATATTTCCCCCTCCCTAATTTTACTATAAAAGGGACTGACTCCTTATATTTGGGGTCTTCACTTTTGATCTACATTGAAGTAATAAAGATCATTTGGTTTCAATATTCCTCCTTGTCCAACTTTATTCACACCATCCGAGGATATCACAATAGGATCGGTCGCAGAATATCACATGGCGCAGTCGGCAGGATATCACAGTGAATATTTTTATAAAAGTTATCAAAAATCACGTAATGTTGAGGCTGTAATTTCAACTGTTGGACAATTTCCTTCGGAACATTAGGACCAAGGCCAAGATTTCTTTCAATATTTTTTGTATGAATGCCGTGGTATGACTCCGCGTGTAACTGAGATCCGTCCGATGAGCACAAAGCTCACACTTTAAGCCCGAAACGTATTGGCTTACAATAAATGATTCACTTATCACCATGCTTTCCATAATAAGGTATCACAATTTCATTAATGTTACAGTGTTTTAGGCCTTCTTTTTGCTTATAAACTTTGTTTAAATATACAAATAGAGGACGGACCTTATAAAATAGATCGTTAATTACTTTCATGTTGTCTGCAAAATACGTATAATTTGATCAAAAGTGTCGCTCTTAAACGATTGAGCGATCATATTATTTATACAATTTTCTTATGTTTCCCAGTGCATTCGTCTGTTAGCATCGGGTTGTTCTATTGGAGGTACACTTCCTAACATATTGCAGTTTTCTTTATGAATATTTTTGCAATTTTATCAAATTGAAGATGGAGAATTTCCTCATTAGTTCGCTTTAAGATAATTAAAAGCGAGAATACATACTTTATTCGATTATGTTAATGATTTTATAAGAAACTGATCAAAAACCAGAAGTTATGACATAAAAGTTAGTTTCATGTATTTATAGACGAGTGGCAGGATATCCTGCCACTTAAGTTTGTTGCACCACAAGTAAAATAAAATAATAAAAAGTGAACAAAATATTAATGTTATGTTATTCTTATACAATTTAAGAATCCCCTTAGCTAAATTATTGGACAATTTTGCTCTGAGCTATACTAATACATGGTCATATTTATGAGACATAGCATTTCAAACTATTCTTACTATACTAGCTTGTGTTCAAAACTATATTGACGAAACAATATTATTACTTAATTAATAATCATTTTTTAATTTATTATTTAATTATTACTTAATTAACTTAAAATGTATAAAGACCAGTTAAAACTTAAACAAAGGAATAATATTAGATGGATCTTTTTCTACATCATTTTAAAGTGAATGGCAGGAAAACCTGCCACTCGGCTTTAATATTGCCCACTTGATCGGGCAATATATAAATAGTATTTATAATAATATTGTTAGAATGAAACATTCACATATATTCTATATATAAATTATATGGAAACAAATATGAAAAATTATAGTTTAAGATGTCAGTTAAAGGAGCAGTCGCAGTAAAATACTTGGTTAAAGAGGGCTTAAACAAAATATGCATTTTATTTTATAACAAAGAAACAAAGGAAATTTAGAAAATACCCAATAAAATTCACTTTATCACAATTCATCTTCAATACCTATGTCTGCAATCTTTGTTGTTGGCAATCAACGCATTATATATAAGAATAACATACTCTTTATTAAGTTAAATTTTGATGGTGCTATTCCTAATGTGAATTTCAGCTGTTGTTCTCTGTCACTAGATTGAGAAAACAAACTATAATGTACTAATTAGAGACATTAAAATAAGGACCGCGTTAGCTCAATGCATAACTGTGTTCATTTCCGTTTGAGAGGTTCAATTTCATATTTTTTTAGCTCCTAGTCTCCTTAGTCATTATCCCACAGAGTAAACTCAATCAGAATAGAAGAGATCCTTTTGCAACATGCAAAAATATGCAAACAACGCATTAATATGCATAAAAACTTGATGAAATGCATTACTCAGAACCCCTTAAGCTTAACCAACACAACAAAAGGGGCCTCACAATCAACACAGAGTGGATTGAACAGATGGCCTTCTCTTGAGTATTGTGTGTATGATTAATTACTTTAAACATTTATTTGCATAAACTTCCAAGGAATGAATGAAAGATGCAGGGGGGGTTTATGGGTGGGGGGAGGTAGCAAAGGATGATGATGTGAGAAGTATGATTTTCTACTCCTTGGCAATAAAGGCCGCATTAAACAATAAAGGAGAGAGAGAAAGGGAAATGACAAATGATACAATGATTTTCATGTTCATGCAGAACTTTCCTCCTCAGGAGCTATGAATATCTAATGAAGCTTATGATGAATGACGAAATGGAAATAAAAATAATAATATGATTTACGGACTTTAGCCTGACACCAACAGCATATTTATTTGCTACACAGAGAGAGAGAGAGAGAGAAAGAGTGGGCATTAACAATCACATACCACTTACTTATTTTTTATTATTTCGAAAAACAATTTGTCAAAAGGGGAATGAATTCAGATGATCAATAGTAATAATAAAAATAATAATAACTGTAACAATATCACCTGTCATTAACGACACATCGTCCAATGCGGCTACCAAAAAAAATCCTGAAAGTAGAAATATTACTTAAACTTCTGAGCATAACGGCCATCTGTCTTAAGAGGTAGTAGGAAGAAATGTCCGAGAACTATACGGCCAACGAAGAAATGGCTCAAGAAAAAAAGAGGCTCAGAAAGAAATGACCCATGATAGAAAAGGAAAATAATGATGCATGGAAATAATGGCTCAAATTAATCTAATAACAGCAACAAAAAGGAAATAATATATCTTTATATACAAAATAAATTATTTTTGCCATTATTCACGCTATCAATATTGATAATAGTATTGGTACAACACATATTGGTGTTCCAGGACAAATACCTTTATTTATGCCATTTTTCCATGAGTCATCATTTTCCTTTTCTACTTCTGGCAATTTCTTTTTGGTCCATTTTCTTGGGTCATTTCTTCTCAAACACCGTCTCAAAACAGTTACATATGTTTTGTGTTCCCTTGAACGAACGCTGTTGACAGGATTGACTGTCTTTTTTTATTCATCCATTGATTTCCCTGTAAGCACCGGCCCCTTCACCAAGGATCAAAGTGACCAGAAACGGCCCTGTATGCTGGCTGTACATACAAAATGTTTAAGGCCAGCACGACGCCTGAGATAAAACAAATGAAAACAATTAACAATGAGGAATGCTTCTAGCAATATTCATGGGAAAACACATAAAGAAAGGCTTTACATTATTCATGGGAAAGGACAACTGGATAAGGTTTATTGAATAAAAATGCAAAATTTTGACTTGTTTTGATTCATTGAGACTCTGATTGTAATTATTTTTATTTTTTTAAAACTTTGAGTGTTAAATGATAGAGTCTAAATTAATAAGGTTACTTTAAAGTTGTCTTGCTAAAGTATAGTTTCTTTATTTTTATTTATAAATATAATTTTTGGAGATTTTGATGACACTCTCCATATTGCATAAGAAAAATATGAAGTTTTACATTCTCTCTTAACCTCTTGCTATGTCTTTTCTCCAACAATGGATAGCTAAAGAATGCCTCGATATTAATTTGTGACTTTGCACTCTATATTCTTTACGATTATGGCCTTGTTTGCTGATCTCCCAGCCTCTCCCAACATTTTTCAGTACTTAATACTAGGGTTGGTCAAATTTGCCTTTTTGTGAAAATGAATGAAAGCCTTGTGGCTTCTATGGTCAATTGTATGCAGATTCCAAATCTGACAAAATTTTTGACATACAGTGACATTTGACGTCGCTAACACTCAAAAGTTCAAAATGGCCGTCAAAATGACTTAATTTCAGTGAAAATTATTTTTATTTTTTACAACAAACACCACAGTAAGATGTCTAACTAGGGGTTTTATGGTCAAGAATTGCAAATGTAACAGCTTTAAACATGATTAAACCAACCCTTTTTAAGATAAGGAAGATTTTTCCTTTTTTAAATATAATTTTCATTTATTTATTCATTCTTTTGCAATCAGATTTGGTGATTACCTTAGTCAAATTTAACTAATACAAAGTTACACAGGATGGGGTTTTAATTTTGTTTCATTTTATTAATACAAGCCTAATCCTTATTCTTATTTGACATCAGTAAGAATAAGGCAGCCGAGGACATTTATTTGAAAAAAGTATAAAAGGATTTATGAATAATGTTACTTTGATTGTTTTCAGACGTTCGTTTTTATTAAAATAGCTTAAATTCACACTCTATCACTGATTGTAATCTCGAAGCTGCTATCCCCTAGCCATGCAGCACACTCTGTTTCCTTATATAATGAGTATACCTCGTGGATGGAGTCGCAAGGAATCAAGTATGATGGATTCAGAGGCTTTAAAGTCAATAGATTTGGACGAATTGCAGAAATGGTCATACAATTTTTGTCACGTAGACAGTCAGTTATAGATTTCTTTGACGCTGTTGTCGTTACCAATGCAAACAAGCTAGTATTAGCAGTTTCGACATACATACAAAATGATGTCTGGTTTCTTTGCTGTAGAAAGAGATAATCCTGTATGTACAGATGATGGACAAACAAGACTTTATGGCGCGGTACTTGATGAGGTGATAGATACACTAGAGCGACAATTGGCAGAAATTATTTTTTTCCGGCAAACCAATAGTGAGGAAAGGTCTGTTGATATTGATGAAACCAAACTACAGTTCGCTCCACTTACAAACTTGGGCTTTGAGTCAGAGTTTGCAAAATTAGATGTCCTTATTGCAGCAAGTGGAGGATCAACATCTGTTCACACGCATTCTCGCAAGAATGTTGTGACCACAAATAGGTTATTAACAGATCCATCCTTCTCAAAGCTGAGTACGATGAAAAGCAGAAACGATGGAAAATGGCAAGAACGTCAACAAATGTAATCGCTGTTAGAACCGTTGAGTCCAACTTTTTGCACACCGTCAAAATCTCAAAAAATTAGCACTAATAAAGAAAGAGCAGCTCAAAGAAAAAAAGCGGAAAGGTCAATGAAGTTACTTGATATGTGTAAGGGACACCAAGGCCCAGCTACAAGAGATTCTCTTGACTTGATTGAAAGGCTGACAGAAAAACAATTGTTGTCAGAGATAGGCTACTTAAGAGCTACACTGGCACCAGATATTCGTCAAATGAGAAGAATCAAAGTGGATGGGAGATTTAAAATGGAAAAGTTTTCATGTACTGAACTGAAACAATCAATTAATGAATTATATCAAGCCAGAGTCAAATCTGATTATAGATGTAAACACACTGCTCAAACAATGTGTAAGTGTGAGGGAATAGTGTTATTTAGATATGTGATACTGCACTATTGTTATGGTGCTTCATGTTAATATTTTGAAATCCTATTTTTACCTCCAATTTGTATAGAAAAATCAATAAATATTCTGTGAATCTCTTAATAAAAATGATTTATTGACTGAATATTGCTATTTTTTTATTTCCTTGAACAAGAAAACCTATATATATATTTCATTTATTTATTTTTTTGTCAAAATTAGGTCATATGGTGGCCATTTTGAATTTTTGAGCGTTAGCGACGTAAGACATCAACTGAGGTCTAAATTTTTGCCAGATTTGGATTCTACATAAAATTTAGCCATAGAAACCAAGGGGCTTTAAAAACTTTTGTCGATTTGCCCAACCCTATTAATACTGGGTTATATAATAGGGATCATATACAAAAAACGTAAATTACAAAACATTTATATTTTAAAGGGAGACTTATAAGTGAGACTCTTAAAAACTAGAAATTCCCGCCAAAAATGAAAGGCTGTTTGATGTATTTGAACTTTATCCCTATTTACTTATCAAAGCATAGTTCTTTAAAAAATTATCTATTGTCTCAGGCTCTTTATCAATCCAACAATATATATAATGTTACGCATTAATTAAAGATAGGAAAAATGTAAGTCTTGCAAACTAACCAAACAACAACATTCTTATTCCATTTGATAACACTGTTTTGTTTTATCATATTTGTAGATAAATGATTCATCTTACGGACAATTACACATAGAAAAGGGACCAGTGTTATCATAGAAAAATTATATGTCCTTTAGTGTGTCAGAGAAATAATGAATGTTCATTTTGTTTTCTCTTATCTATCAATAAATTGATCATTTTACTAGCTATTAAACATAAAAAAGATAAAAAAACATTGCTTATTTCTCTGAATATGAGCAGTTGATTAAAATCTATATAATAATTCACCAATGTCTGTCCGTCTGTATGTCCGCACGCTATCTCCTCCCACATTTATGGTCAGATTTAAACTTTGAAGGTACTTATGGAATCCTTGGGTCAAGATGGACCTAATAAAACTATTTTCAAAGTGATGGGACCAGAAATGAAAAAAATCAGACCTTGTCTGATTTTACTACCTACTTTTCAAGTTAAAGAGAGGAAAAAAGAAACAGAAAAGGAGGAGGAGGAGTTAGAAAAATAGAAAAAGAAAAAGCATCTCATGTGACTTAAAACATATTCTTTGTACAAAGTCAAACTTTTTATTACGAATGTTTGTACAAAACAGAAAAATATTTTCTCTCTCCTCTCTTATATTCTTTAAGGTCTGCTTCACTCACAAACTAGCTCCAAAATCTACCCATACCCGAAGGGCGAACATATATGCGAGTAATATTAATAGGTTGAGTCCGTTCAAAGGATTTGACTCTGCCATTAATGAAGAGACAATTAGGGTCTTTTTTAGAATGACATTCCTCTCTCTCTGATTGGATGCTCACTGCTCAAAAGCAGTGAGTGAAGTAAAACATTATTATTTTTCCCTCTTCTTTTCAAAAATAATACCTCCATCTATCCTTCAATATTCATCCAAATGCAATTCAATCCAACCACAAAGGCTCTAAAGGATAAAGGCACCATTGGGAATCCATAATAGGAACTATTATTATGCCATAAAGAAGGAAGACCATAAAATTAAAATATTATTTATCTCATATTAAAAATGAATATTTGGCAGCAAAGCCTCAAGGAAAATAACTTTTTTCAATTGATATTTACCTTAGATTAAACTAATTTACTTTTCAAAGCAATTATGATGTTTCAACGAAATGCCCAAGTGTAACTGATGATATGCTATCGAGGATAGGTTGGGGGAAATTGCAAAATTGAAAGTAACAAAACAGCGAAAAATAATTTTAGTGATAAATTTAACATAATCGCGTATTAATAACACAGGGCAACAAAAAAAATAAAAAAGTTTCTTGGGATATATCAACTGATTTGAATACGTAATGGGTCCCTAATAACTAAATTAAAAACCATTTTGCTCAATCAGGTCCGAATTTTTAAAATTTTGAGTTTTTTGTTGTCAATTTTCAACTTTTAGACAAAATCACAACTTTTTGTTTATTGAGATACAAAAATGGTATGGGTGTTTTTTGAAATGACATGGTCATATTAGTAGGGGCGGAGACTAGTTTAAGTTGAAAAAATTATCAGAGAGGCCCAAAAAATTACATTTATTTTTGGTAAAATGACCAAATTTTGCATATTTTTCAGTATACATATTATTTATATTACAACTTCTCAAGTAAAATAACAAAAATATTTTTTAAGGTTTTTTATTTCTTAATATACAAAAAAAAACATATTCAAATTGAGAATGCATGGAATACTAATTACTAGCAGTATAAAACTTCTCTCTAAAGATCTCCTCTTGTGCTGCAAATTAGGATAGTCAAGAGCTATGCTCCAGCAATAGTCAACCATCATGTGGCTATCCCATATTTCTTGGTACCTCTTCTACATGTCCCTCATGTCCTGGTGAAACCTCTCACCCTGCTCATCACTAACACTTCCAAGATTTTCAGGAAATTTCTCCAGGTGACAGAAAAGGAAATTAAGTTTGATGCTCATATATGCATTTAGCTGCTTTTAGCTCACAAACATACTGTTTACAAGCTTCACATAATTGCTTGACTTGTTGTTTCCAAAAAAATTATCCACAACCAAGACAAAGGAACTCCAAGCATTATACACAATCTGGTTCATAATAAAACAAACAGATGATCATTCATTAGCTTTCGGATCTGAGGATCATCACAAATTCCAGCCTTCTTTTTTACTCAGTCCAGGGAAAGCATCACAAATGTATTTAAAACAGTCTCCATCTTTGTCTAGGGCTTTGACAAATTGTTTCATTAATCCTTAATGTGAAGAGGAGGGAAAATGATCTTTGATCTCTCCACCAGAGGCTCAACAATAACATTTTTCTCTCCAACAGTCATATGAGTCCTCTCTGGCCACTCCTTCCTCACCCAGTGTTCCTCCCTTGCCCTATTATCCCAGTGAAAGAGAAAGTAAGGGATTTCGGTTTCTTTTAGTTTGGTGACATGGGCAACTGGAATGGATCCATATTTATTTCCATTATGGGGCAGAACAACTTTGAGACTGTATTTATAACTGTCAATGAAAAGTCTCCACTCTTGAGAATTGTAGTTACTTATACCTAACTTATCCAGGAGACCAGGAATGTCATTACAGTCATCTTTCTCAGAGAAGAAAGGAACAAACTCTGAATCTCTTGTTCTGTAGAAGGATTTTGTTGTACCACTTTAAAGCAGATTATTCTCACTTAATCTAGAGGCCATAAGTTCTGCATATTTTTTGAGCGAGTTTAAGTCTCTCGCAAGGTCATTTAATTCACCCTGGTTGAACTGCTTCGGCTAGGATTTTGTACCTTCAAAGTGTATATCATCATCATTGTGTGAACTATCACATTGCAACTGCTCAGTCGCACTCTCATCATCTGTAACATCTGGAAGTGACTAGAACACTGGAATTGGAACATCTTCACTGTGGGGCACTGGTCTGATAGCAGAATCCAAGTTTGAATACTTTAAACTCTTTCTGTTTTTTTATACCTATACGGTTTATAGTGCAACAATGGCAATCATCTGAGTGTTTTTTGGTTCTCTCCACACCATAGGTACACAAAAACTTGAGTTCTTCTTTTTGCCTTTAGACCATTCTCTAAGTTGTGTAATGCAACTAACACACACCCACTCTTTTATCATTCTTTAGGAGACACAATTTTAAATATTAGAAGCAATTTTGCAAAAACTGTTTAATAAAATATATGTTGATTTATCTTTAATTTATCCTCTCAAAACCTATCTCCGCCCCCACTAACATGAGTATGCCATTTCCAAAAACATCCATACGAATTTTATAGCTCTATAAACAAAAGTTACAAAAATCGCCCGAAATCGGTCAAAATATTTTTGGCTTTTTTGGGCCTCTCTGATAATTTTTTCAACTTAAACTAGTCTCCGCCCCCACTAATATGACCATGCCATTTCCAAAACACCCATACCATTTTTGTAGCTCAATAAACAAAAAAGTTGTGATTTTGTCTAAAAGTTGAAAATCGAAAACAAAAAACTCAAAATTTCAAAAAATTATGACCTGATTGAGCAAAATGGTTTTTAATTTAGTTATCAGGGACCCATTAGGTATTCAAATCAGTTGATATTTAAAGTGATTATAATCACTTTAAAATGTTATGAGTCATAACCCGAATCACAGACTGGTAATTGAGAAACTACATTCAATAAACGCTATGCCAGTCTCAGAAATCGTTCAAAAACATGGAAATATTTAAAAAAATATTATTGTTGAGACTACACAAATCATGCGTAAAAAAAGCTTGCACAGCCCCAAAATCTGGAACAAAAAATTGCTGAAAAATCGACGAAATATGCGATTAAACATGAAATACCCCTTCCTTAAAAGGAGAGGTGTACGCTGGCGGCATACGCGGTACGAGAAGCAGAATTTATGAGAGTAGTTCCCCGGGTACCAACCCAGTTACCCACCCGGGCTGGGTTTTTAGGGGGTGCCATTCAATTAACTTTTCATTTTTTCCCACAGAATATGGACTAGCACTATGGGCATTGAATGTTTCACTGGCGCAGATATATATATATATATATATATATATATATATATATATATATATATATATATATATATACAGATTGGTAAGATCAAATCTGGCGTTTTTCTTCTCTCAGCTTAAAATACACATAAAATCTTTCATTTCTGTTCAATTTTGTTTATTTAGACATTAAAATGCTTGTACAGATGTGTAAATTCTGCTGATTCAATCTATTCGCCTTCTGCGTCGATGACACGCTGGATCCTGGCGTGGAAGGAGGAGCAGACGTTGGCCACCAGGGCCCTCTCCAACTTCCTTGGTGCCTTGGTGTTGTGAGCCAGTCGGTTGGTGTGTTGCTCAAGGTTGCCCCAGAAAAATAGTCCATAGGATTCAAATCGGGGGAGCTTGGGGGGGTTCTTCTGCGTCAACAGCTAGCCAACCTTGAGTTTGTAGCTTTGACAACGCAAATCCTCATTCGCACAGGCCAACAAAGTTACGTGAGAAACGTCCAGCTCCTTGGCGAAATCCCTGATGGACCTGCTGGGGTCGTGCTCGAAGATGTTTGACACCCTCCTGATGAAGTCGGGGGTCCTGGCCTTGCAGGCGCTGCTGGAGGGCTTGAAGGCCCTGTCGACAATAGCACGAGGGTCCCTGATATCCTTCAGCTGCTGCCTGAGCTCAGCAACCCTTCTTTTGTCGATCCCGAGCATCTCAGAAACCTGGTTGTTGCTGATGGTGTTGCCCTTTATACAAGAATCTGGATAACGGCACACCTGCGTTCTTGCTCGTTTCAGATAACAGGCTGTAGATTTCCATATGCGGCCATGACGATGATAAAATTCAACTGAAATGATCTCTCATATGTTGGCTGTCTGCTAAAAAATCAGCTGTGCGGATCGGATGACGTCACCCTTGTTAAAGGATGTCCTGAAAACCCGCCGGATTTGATCTTATCACCCTGTATATATATATATATATATATATATATATATATATATATATATATATATATATATATATATATATATATATATATATATGTATATATATATATAATATATATATATATATATAATTATATATATTGTAATATATATATATATATATATAGAATAATATATATTATATATAATATGGTATATATCAAATCCGGCGGGTTTTCAGAGATTTATACTTTGCCATCCTTATATATATATATATATATATATATATATATATGACTCATTCTTTCCTAGGCCGTATTTTCCTCGGCCATTTCTTCCTAATATCATCCAATCCTCATGTTGTCATTGTAATAATATCAATCACTCAAAGCAGTATTCAATTTTTTTTACAACATTTTTCCTGAAGATTTAATAGACATATCTACCTTTAATATAGCAAAATCCAATTCTCATATCGTCAATATCTAAGATTAACTTTTATAGGGAAATATTTATTATTCACTAATCCCTGATTCCCATGCAACTATATCTTGTAATCCTTGTATGTTGATATGATTTGCCTCATATTTTAGTAAAAAAAATATATAAATATTTGAAACTGTAATCGTGAAACCTTCTAGTACGTAATAAGTTTTTTTAGTTTTTTAAAAAAACTAATCAGCTATGATTAGTTTATCAAAAAATTATTTTCTAAAATTATCGGGAAATATGGTAGTAATAAAAATATAATAATTATTAAAAAACTAAAAACCAATTTAAACATGGTTTTTATAGTTTTTTAATTTTTAAATTTTTCATTACATATGTTTAATGATAAATTCATATGAAATAATTTTAAACACATTGGATAGCGAATAAGTGTAACACTTTTTAAAGTCCAGCAAAATAAAAAGAATATGGTTTCCCCACATCATGATGGACTCTCTGCACAAATCAGCAGTTGCATTCCACAATAAAGGCTATAATGCTTATTTATATCCTGTCGGATGCAATTCTATCGAACCAAATAGGCAAAAAAAAAAAATCCACAAACAATTTTGCCATTACTGGACAAAAAGGCTCTCAGGAGATTGGAATTGTCAGACTTGGCATCCATGGCGGCGCCCAATAAGTATTCATGTAGCAACGGACCGGGTCTAGACATTTTCCAAGTCAGAAGATTAGAAAAGATGTATAAATAAATAAATATATATATTTTTTATGCAAATCCATTAGAAGGGTATCGGATATGAATAAGAAATTAAGAATTGCCACGAAACTTTTCCTTTTGCAATCGTTATATAAAAAAGCCAGATGGATATTTTTCAATATTTTTTATTTGAAAGCCTCAACATTCCGTTTAATGATGGAACACCACTTCATTATTCATTTCCCACAGCCTTCGTTACATTGATCTTTTATTCACTATGTTCAATTCAACACTTGCATCATAAGACAAAACATCAACGGCAGCGCCTGGTCAGTCCCCAGGTAGGATAAGGTCCTGGTGGCCAAGGCTTGCGTCTCCTTCCGCGTCATATATATATATATATATTAGGGCTGTCAACGAATATTCGAAGTTCGAATTCAAGTTCGAATAGTATCCAAAAACAGCGAATTCGAAAGTGAAAATTAATATCTAATGTTAAAAAACACTACCGCGGTACAAGCGACAAATTAATATTTGAATGTGAAAAACACACTCGCGGTACAAGCGCCTCCATCTGTTTTGTGAATGAGCCTCTGACTGTTCGCGATGTCTCTCGTTTTAAGCTCATACCGTCTCTGCTGTATTCTGATTGGCTACTGTACTACTGTACGTGCATGTGCGCAGGAAATTTCAACAAACCACTGCAGCGCAAACACAGAACATAGCTACGTCATGATTATATGTGTGCGTTATGAATGTAATATTATATAGGCATATATGATGACTTAATGATCTGATTTTAATTATGTTTGGCAGCATTATTGCCGTATATGGGCTATGGGCCTAATATATATATATATATATATATATATATATAATATATATATCCTGGCCCCCCTCAGCCCACCTATCCCGCCGGGTCTGCAGACAGACCATATATAATGAGCGTCCATTCATCCCAGTGTTCATCAACGGAGGCTTCATGGCTTCAATATTGGGGTGACGTATTCTGCAGGCCTGGCCTGTACATGCGGCCAAAAAGAAAAGTCCAAAGGGTTTACATAGGGCTGCATGGAGGCTACTTTTCCTTACCCCAAAAGTTTGCTCTATGACAAAAATTATGTGTGGATTTTGCTGTAAGGGCTGGTGTTCCATCCGTTGGAGCACCACTTTTGGTTTGGAAATGTTGTCTGAACCCAGGGCAAATGTTTGGTGTGCAGCTCTTTAATATACGTGGCTGCATTCAAGGGAACCCTCGGGGAAACCAAACAATGGCACTGAAGCCGCAAAGACCAGAGACCAGGCTGAGGTGGATGTTTGATAGTGGTAATGTTTTAAGGTCTTCATCAACATCTTTAAAGGCCACAAACCGGTCATTCTTTTATTTCTGACCGGATCCAGTCCAGTTATTTTATCACTGAAGATGATGATCCTTCCAGCTGGTGCAGATTTCAGGTCATTGATCAGACCCTTGCAACGTTGGAGATGAGTCAATTTGATTTGAGGTGGCAATAATGGCCTCTCAACATCACTAGGATTTGCCACCATACTCCTTGCCATCCCTTCTGACGTTCTCTCATCAACACAAGGTCCTTGGCATGAGCTCTCATGCTGATGGTTGGAGCCCTTTGGATCACATCACAAATCAATTGTGGTTTCAATTGTACTTGCCACCACTCCCAGATTTCCTCTCGACCCCTTGGTTAATGTCCAGCTTTTTGTTGATCGGTATATGGTCGATCTTGCCACGTTCAGCTGCTCAGAAATCTCAGTTGGAGTCTTACCCGCGCCAAGAAACGTCGCAATTGAACTTTACGGTCTCGTTCCATCTCTCTGCGTATTCTCAGAGGAAAATGATATTAACATAAAAGCATAATCATAAGCCTTGCTACCGAAGTTATTTGGCGGAATATTTGTTCGACACCTCTTAAATCTCAAATCAAATTTTTGTAAGTGTTGCAATTTCCGTCCCGCACCCGATATATATATATATATATATAATATATATACTATAAATAATTGATAGTCAAATTGTCTCTTCATTTTTATTGTTTGCTAAAAGAAATTGAAAACCAACATCTGTTGCATAATTTTGATAATAGATCATAGCATCTTGTGAAGTACATTACTGACTCTTAAAATAAGGGAATTAAATCTGACAAAACGTAACATTTGAACGACCCACCCCAAAAACTGCAAACTTCTTAATTACTTATTACCGATTTTTTTTCCAGTTTGCTTCAATAGAATTGATTCCATGTGGATATAAATAACATTACAGAGTCAAAAAAAATCTATCGAATCTAGGATTTTATCCATTCGTCTTCTCGGAAGTCGAACCTCCACTTCATCATTATGAATCAAGCACGCCTTACCACTAAGCTATTGCCTTTCCTTTGAGATTTAAAAATACTTTTAAATATGAGTAATTTCTTCTTTTTTTTAATGGCAACATTTTTTTAAAATATTTTGTAATAAAAACGAAAAAAATTCATGCTAAAAAGCATGTATTTTTCAAGAATAAATTATGTTAATTGAATCATTATAGTGTAGTAAATACAATTATTTGCAACAGAGAAATAAATTATATAACATTAAAATAGCAATCAATAACAAAGGTGCTAACGTTCTTTTTTCTTTGCATCCATGAACAAGCTGTAATAGGATCTAAGCTAACTTA
>CP045890.1:34825364-34836820 GCA_013387185.1 Caligus rogercresseyi
AAGGCTCTCGGGAAATGTCCTATGTCAGTTGTGTACTCCCTCGTGATGTCAAACCGGGAGGGGTTTTCATCTCCGGTCAAGGAGCGGTCATGTCAGACCCACTGTTATCGCAACAAGGGCTAGCTCGAGCCTCACAGCCCCCCTCCCTCACACCACGCTTTCTCCTCCATGTTCTCTTCTTGGTTGTAATCTTCACTCACTCGACTAGTACAGCAACAGCGTCCCCTATCCCTCTTCCCGGGTCTCTGAAGAATGGTAAAATTTTTGGAAGTTTTTTCCTTTCCCCTGTAGCTCTTCATAGCCTTTTTTCTTTCGGAAATCCGCTTCGGACTTCTTTTTTGTTATCCATCGTCACTGATATATTCGTATCCTTGATGGATCGTATCCAGATTGGAATATTAACTATGTGGAATCTATCTTTAATGTCTTATCCCCTACACGCACGAAGAAGATATAGTTTAGGCAGGGGTAGGCAACCTTTGAGACATGGAGTGCCAACTTCAACATTTCTAATCAATCAGTGTGCCACCATCAACAATAATGGTAAAAAAAACCACGCACAAACTACGGGAATATGTTCTAATTTGGAATTTTATTTTGCATACAAAATGTGCCTATAAAACTGTTATAATTATTTTTATTTATTTTTATTATTATTAGACCTACTACTTTTATCTTAACCATACATTTCTAACATTACACTACTATTTTATTGTTATTATTATTGTAGGCCTAGGCATGCATACCCTAACAAACAGCCACAGCATTTTTATGAACAAACAGCAACTTAACAGTGTGAGCTGAGGCTATATGCCACAATTAACCTTGCCTACCAGTCAGTGTGATCCCTGTGCTTGCATTTCTTGGCTGAGCTTTCTTATCTGGGGTTCATAGTTTGTCACTTTCAACTGTAAACATGACTCAGAATTGTCAGTGGTCAAACGGCTGCGGGTAGGGCTGAGCACATTTTCATGTGAGAAAACACCTGTTCACACAAGTAAGTTGAGCCGAACACCGAGAGGAGGGCCAATGCAATGTTCTTTAGACAACTGAACTTAGCTGGAGCAGACGCCCAGCATTGCAGGATGCAGGCTCCGTGCTGTTGTACAGGGATGGATTCCAATTGCTTTCGGAGCTCTGCAAACTTCGTCACCCACAGTGATGAGCTCTTCAGCTCTATCAGCTGCATCTCCACGTCCTGTAGTACATCCATCCAGTCGACCAGAGCTGCGTCCAGGTCCTGTCCATCAAAGCTGTCAGGCTTGATCAAGAAGGAGAACATCGGACCGTACCGTCTGAAATCCACGAAGCGGGTCGTGAACTCCGCCTCCAGCTCACGCATGTATTCGGCTATTTCAGCGGTGCTGGTGTTGCGTTGTGATGACCACTCCCTCAAGTGTCGGAAGTAGCGGAAAGTGGAGGACGCAATGTCACCTGAGAACACTGCAAGTTTGGCGACAAAAGCACTCCACGTTTCAAACATGTCCAGAACAGTTTGTCCTGCGCCTTGCAGTCTGAGATTGAGCTCGTTAAGGTGTCCGGTGATGTCCGCAAGAAACATAAGTTTCACAATCCACTTCTCGTCCTCCAGTTGCGGATAATGTTGTCCTTTCTCTGCCAGAAACACCTTGATGGCATCGATGCAGCTTACAAAGCGCTCGAGAACTTTTCCGCAGCTCAGCCATCTCACTGCCGAGTGGAGAGGGAGATCTGCGTATGCACTGTCCATTTCCTCCAGCAAGGATCGAAACTGCCTGTGTGTTAGCGCAGACCGTTTGACAATGAAGTTGATTATCTTTGCCACCGTAGCCATGACATCATTGAAATCCGAATTGGACATTTTAGCACACAGGTTTTCCTGATGAATTATGCAGTGGAATTTCATGACGGGGTGGCCAACTTTTTCTTCAATTAGTTTGACAGCTCCCTTCTGCTTGCCAACCATTGAAGGGGCGCCGTCTGTAGTTACAGCAAACACCTTCCTCATATCAACTCCCCTATCCTCAAAATGCTGCGTAATCGCTGTGGCTACGTCCTCGCCCCTGGTTGTGTCTGGCATGGGCTGTAAACAGCAGAGCTCCTCTCTAACTGTTGTAGTGTCAATGTCACAGTATCTTGCCATGACAGCCAATCGAGGGATGTCATTCACGTCAACACTCTCATCTAGGGCTAGGCTAAAAACATTAGCATCTGTCAGTCCCTTCGTTTGTTGGGCTCGAACATCACCTGCCATGTCATCGATGCGGCGCTGAACAGTACGAGCCGACGTGGGCATGTCCTTTATCCGTGTTTTGATGGTGTCTTTGTTGGGCAAGTCGTCAAAAAGAGTCTCTGCGCAGCTGAGAAAGGCCTCCTTTACATACTCCCCATCAGTAAACGGCTTCCCATGCTTAGCAATGCAACTAGCCAGATTATAACTGGCTTCTGTGACATTGCCTTGGCTGTTCACAAATACTTTTAGAGAGCGGGATTGTTTGCCATATCTAGCCACGGCACGTTTAACGGCTTCGGCTCTTTCGGTGGGGTCTTTATACAGTTCGTCGTGTTTTTTCTCGAAATGCCTCTTAATGCTGGAAGTTCGGCACACAACAGTGTCACAGCAGAGTGTGCACACAGCGCGATCTTTGACTTCCACAAAACCATATTCTTCCGTCCAGGAGGGCTGGAATGCCCTAGCTTTGGTTTTTTTAGCCGGAGGCTCCGTCATCTGTTATCTCAGGTAGTTAGGCGGCTAACTGATTTTGATCAAGTTAGATCCACGTTCTTTGATTTTGATTAGGTCGTAGTAGGGTAATTTATGGGCCTGTGGGAAAGTGGGCGGGAGCTCAGTGCAGAGCGTTGAGGAGCGAATTCGATTGGACTATCGTGCTGTCAGTCTGAGAATTTTTTTTTTTTTTTCTGATGTTGGTCCAGCGTGGCGCGTGCCAGTGAATATGCCTCTGCGTGCCAGCAGTGGCACGCGTGCCATAGGTTGCCGACCCCTGGTTTAGGTAATATATATTTTTTATTATCGGAACATATATTTATACATTGTATTCACGCAGCCCTACAGTCGCGAATACAATGTTATGGTTTAATCTACGCTCTGGTTAGTGTAACGTGATGTGACGTCATATCACGCTGCACGCACGTACGTACGTAATTCGTATATGTCCAGTCAGTTCATCATAACCCATAACCCATAATTCCAAGTCGTACCGTAAAAATAAAAACTCAAATACATCGTTTCTATTAATACCTTATTGCGGTTTGAAACATATTGTATGAGTGTATTTATACCACCCGTCTAATTACTATAACATACATAGTTACTACCAGAGTATTAAAAGTACCACTG
Organism: Caligus rogercresseyi; assembly: GCA_013387185.1. Taxonomy (NCBI): domain Eukaryota; kingdom Metazoa; phylum Arthropoda; class Copepoda; order Siphonostomatoida; family Caligidae; genus Caligus; species Caligus rogercresseyi. The sequence goes on from CP045890.1 coordinate 34,828,702, forward strand.
ATTTGCTATTGGTGTCGTTTTTAAACGGCACACCGTCATGTTGAAATCTGGCATGAGTTGTGGTATAAATACTGTCCGGCTAGAACACGGTATCAGGTGGGTTTGAGAGGAATTTACTGCACCATCTCAATTGTAAAGAGACTCCCTAGTACGCAATTGCGTTGGGGCCCACCGATGTCCGTGAGGGCCCCTAAGAGGTCGTGGCCCTTAAGCAACTGCCGCCTCTGCTTACCGATATTACGCCCCTGTATATAAATACATATTCACTGAAATGACAGAATACTTTTGAGAGACAACCGAAGGAATAATTTAAAAAAATACAAAATAATAAAAATATAACAAAATAGGTCTGACGTTTTTTGAACATTATTTTATATTCAATTAATCATTGATTTACAAAAAGCATATATAATTTGGTCTTTTTCGTATTCCCTTCACTTGATATGACATCTTTACAACAATACGCATATAAAGACTAATACAGAATAAAGACTACAGAGGCTTGCTTGAGCACCATTATGAAAGATTGGTTGTCTTCAAGCAATTAACTATGTTAATATGTATATGCCATAATGTATGCATTGCATATGCCATCAACACCTAATTAATAATCTTAAGAATGTCAATAGATGCTACTTTGTATAAATGGCTAATACTCTTGTGTATAGACTACAAAATACCTTAAATATTCAATGAACATGGTAATTTTTGAGTGATATAGAGTGTAATGTTTATTATGATATTTGTGGTCAATTTGATAGGACCAGCCTACTAAAAGTAGTTCCACCGATGATAGAAATAATGAAACTAGAGGCATATATACCACTCAGAGAGTGCAATTCCTCCGCCGGTTCCATGAGCCTTCCGAGGCGGATTTTTCACGACTGGGGAGTGTAGAGAGACGGGAGGTTCCCTAGACGGAAATTCCGAGAGGAACACGCTCCGGCACCCAATTTCACAGCACAGCGACATCTATTGGCAGAGTAGGCTAACTTGAAATATTTAGTAGTATTTAGCTCAATTTGGCGCCTTAATTCTGCACTCAGAGATGCCAAAATTTAATCACTTCTTCCTTTTGGCACTTCCAACAACTCCACAAAATTTCATCCAAATCCGTTCAGTACTTTTAGTTACCTGCTGACAACCAACAAACCCACAAACGCCAGTGAAACAATACCTCCTTCGGCGGAGGTAAGAATTGTTTGATATATATATATATTTATATATATTGATGTATTTTCTTAAATGAGAGCATGGACAAATTTTTACAAAATACAAAAACGAGCGTTTGCTATTCTCTTGAAGATGTTCTACATTTTTTATGATTTAAACTTTTCGATTAATTCTCTGGAAATGCGCTTTCGGACATTTAATCATCCTTATAAATCCCTTTAAAATATATCTACTCAATAGTTGTATCCCTAGCTTATCATTTCATACACAAAAAATATATGAAGAATAACAGGAGGAGCAAAGAAGATATTGTTTGTCTTTGGATAACAGTAAAAAGATGTTTTATACGAACCGGTTGATATGCACGTGACCAACAGCATAATTGCTCATCAGATATCGGGCTAAATACAATAATTTCAAAACTCTAGGGGCTAATTGCGCCTTTTCTGAAGCCTTTTGTCATATCAAAGGGTTAATATGAAAATATAAGCATTTTTTTATTATCGGTGTTGTGATTCATTTTGTCAGTTGTTGATAAGAGGTCAAATTTTGAGGACTAATATCTATATGGTCATTTCTTATGAAGTAAAAATAGCTAGAAATAAAAAAGTCGTTTTTTCTCTTCTTCTCCTTTTTTCCTCAAGTGTCACTTTAAGAAATAGATCACATATATATCATACTTGTTAACATTCGTGAAAACTTGTCGTTCGTTTGTCGTTTCACCAAGTAATTTTCCTCACCATTCTGAAAAAACTGATGGGTTTTTTAGAAAGGGATTTATTTTTTCCATGAAAAAGAAAAATCTTTGTCTTTTTTGGGCGCCAAAAAATGACGAATAGCAATTTTTGGGTTATCGTCCAAAAAATTGTAGTTCGTCTTGATCGTTTGCGAACGACGAACGATTACAAATCAACGACAAATCAAACATCTGCATTAGTATTATATACAGCTATATAATAACATATATCTATATAGCTATTATCTATTATCTATATATATAATATATATCACTATATAGTAATATAATCTAGATATATGTATATATATATTAAATATATATATATATATATCTATATATATTATATATATATATAATTAATATACAACAATAAATTTTATAAATTAGTGACCCAAACAACAGATATAAATACTTATCTAGTCATGATTTACTTAAATATGCCTTGAACGTCTTGCCTACCTTGTTGCCGCCTCGCCTTGTTTCCAGAAGGGGGTTGTCTGTCTACGCTCCGCTGATGAGTTTACATGATCTCGCCATGTTGACCTCAGTTGTGCAGCCCAGAGAACACACAAAAATGCCGTTCTTTGCATTCTTGTGATTTAAATTTAAAATCACATAGATTAAGTTCTGGCCTCCAAGATACCTATTATGGAGGTACGCCATATCTATATCTATCTATTTAGTATATTAATATTCGGATATTTTAAGTTAAAAAAATTCAGGAATTAATCAAATGATAGTTTAGTATAATTATTGTGTTTCATTATCTTTATATAAATACTACTTTCGAAGATCAATAGATTTAAAAGTTGCTTCCAATTGCCGAATTAATTTTCTTTTTTCGTGGTTTGGTATATATATTATATATATATATATATAATTTTAGTTTGAAACTTGAATTAAGCCTGTTGACGCATATCCCTTGAATTAAGTGACCACGTCAGCTCCTTTCAAAGTACTTGAGTAATTAAGGACTCTCATATTCATTTAACTAATAAACCAATTACAATGTTATGTCTTTCGTTTTTGTAGATCTAGTTACAGACGACGTCAATAAAACTAGTTATCAGAACTCTCAAGTCTCATGGATTTTATTTGTTTTACACGACAAACCAATTCCCATTTCACTACATTTGTGGTAAAGTCCAACGCAGGACACACTTCAAAATTTGAGAGGCCTGCGTTTCATGATAAAGAGTAACACAGTGTCAAAAAAAAAAAAAAAAAAAAAGGACTCTTATGAGTAGATAGCTAATAAGATCATGATGGACAGAGAAAGTGCTTCCGCACCCATCTCATAAAATTGTTCTTCAGGGATTTTAGTAATACGTTTAGGATAACTTGTGTATTATGCATTATATGATTATGTCATAGATTATGAGCATTTTCTTATCTTGAATATTTCGTTCATTTCGTTTGTCGGTCACCAGGGTAATTTTTCTCTCACATTCTGAAAAACTGATGGGTTTTTTTTAGCAAGGTAATTTTTTCCATGGAAAAAGAAAAATCTTTTTTTTTTGGCTCAAAAAATGGACGAATATCAGCAATTTTTTGTGGTTCTTCGTCCACAAAAATTGTAGTTCGTCGTTGATCGTTTGCGAACGAACGAACGATTATCAAATCAACGACAAATCAAACAGTCTGATTTATGTATATATATATATATAAATATATTATATATATATATATATATGTATATATATATATATATATATATATAACATATAAATTTTATAAATTAGTGACCCAAAACAACAGATATAAATACTTGATCTAGTCATGATTTAATTAAATTATGCCTTGACGTCTTGCATACCTTGTTTCCAGCGCGCCTTGTTTCCAGAAGGGGGTTGTCTGTCTACGCTCCGCTGATGAGTTTACATGATCTCGCCATGTTGACCTCAGTTTGTGCAGCCCAGAGAACTAGGTCTCCTGAGCTATCTTTCTTTTCAACCTCTTGTCCTTGAAATAGGGGTTCTTTGAAATTACTGATGTTTCCTGATGTAAGTCCTAAAACTAAGTCACAATTTCTATTTATGACTTTTTACACATCAGCTTTATGTAGATCTTCTATTGGCGTTATTATATGTAACTCAGACTGAGATATAGAAAAAAATAATCCAAATTAGAGTGTCAGACAAAGGTAAGGGATTGTAAGTTTGAACTTTGACATATTTCTCATTAAATATCTCATTATTTCAACATCTAGATGAGGTCATCGAGAATTAACACTTGTCGACATCTGTTAAAATGATGCCAAAATATTAGGCTTAAACGCCTAGGAACTTGTTATATTACTAATTCACCTAAATTCTCAAGAAAAGGCTTGAATCTAGAAGACATAAAATCAATATTTTAGCTAGAGTTTTTTGTACAAAAGTATTATATATATACTGTATTCTAGGTCATGAAATTGATAATTGATAATTCGATATAATCTTATTAATAAATAAAATAAATATATCAATATAAGATTATTTTTAAGGTTTAGCAAATAAACACTGGCCACACAGATTAGACAACCTATATAATAAAGACTTTTTATTTAGTTTTATAAAAATGAACATAAAGTGCTTGAATAATATTCAAAAATTAAAGCAAATTGCCAGTGACGTCAATGATTGTCATAATTTACTATAAAATACAGAGTTTTTAAAACATAAAATGACATCATCGAATTATTATAATTATGCTTCATTACTATACTACTGATTTTTATTTATTTCCAAGGGTGACTCTTTACCTTTGTAGGTGCTGTGCTTCCGATATTCTACAATATGCTCTTGTATCACGATTGGGGGTGGAGATCCGGCGCATTTTTCTCTAAAACTTTATCCCTACGCATACATCACATCAAAACAGTTACACTTCCAAGCCAGAGTCACAAATTGAATGGGAGTCAATTATCAACGTCCAAATGTTAGAAACCCCCTCCGAAGTCCTGCAAACTCGAAGAACTCTCTTTTAAAGGTCAAAACTTGGACACATAAGATCACAATCGGGATGCAAGAGAATATTGTAGAAGCACAATAATACTGGATGAATAATATTTTTTACACAATATCGATAATAAACAAGGCCTGACACAAGAACTTCAACTAATCTGAGTCTATTTACTCTTGAAAATAAATAGTTTTCTTTAGATTGTATCCCTGGGGATAGGACTACGATTATGGTAATAAATTTGATCCATCGAATCGAGGAAACTATCATCAATGAGGAGGATCAATATTTACTCTTTTCCTTTCGGAGAAGTCGAACTGACGCCCTCACATTGAGGATTTATCCAGCTTCCAAACTGTTTCTAACTCCTTGGTAACCCCACCCACACCAAAAATTAATTCGATATCTCCCAGTATATGTACTATTAGATAAATTATTTATAAAAATAAATCTGAACAGCATCTTTTGTCAACAATATCGAATTCCGATCGGCGCTATATGAAAAAACTGAAGACACCCTCCGTAACATTGAACATCGTACTCGCTTTTACTCTGCTGGAAAACGAAACAAACCGGATTCCACAACTCCTCCGGAAAGTGAACATAATCGTTAAATGTAAAAAAAATCTTAAAGTTATGCCTTTTCCGTTTCAAGCAAAATCACCACCTTTCTTTTAGAGACAACGAATCTGATGGGAATTTTTAAGATTAGTTATCTCATTACGAGAGGAGGAAAGGAGAAGAAGTTAAGACATTCTCTGTTGAAACAATTGACAGAAATGGATGCTTATATAATCTGCCTTTAAGACATTTAAGTCTCGTACATTTTCCTCCTGTAGCTTAGATTGTTGTTTATGTCTTCCCGAAAACTATAACCACTACTTTACTGGCTCGAGATTTAAACGAGGAGAAATGATGTTTGTTTCTAAGAGAAGCTCTATCATTTCCTGTGTCAAGGGATACTCAGGAATTAGTGAATGGCATAAGTCTCTTTAGACTTGTAGATTTGGCGGTTAGCAGCGCCATCTACCATCTTTTGATGGGCACTACACCTTTTTCTTTTTTAGTAAAGACCTTGAAAAACTTCTGACGTAATTTGTCTATGTTCATTTATATTTTTTTGTAATGTGTTTTTATATCTGAGGATTTTCATTTAGTAGTAGTAATTTATTGTGCAAACATATAGATATATATGATCTAGTAGATAATAATATAATATTAAATTCTATGAAATACCGGTCACTTATTCTAATACTCAAATCTAAATAAACTACTTAAAATAATTCAAATAGTGATATTATGGGATCTATTATGCATTTTTGCAGCAAACATGCGTAACCCCATAAAGGTATGTAACTACATTTGCAGCTGGGAATATGCATAGGTAGTGCCATCAATTATATATTGTTGATATTTACCAGCTGCCGAATGAGTCTTAGGGCTTAAAATGACCGAAATGCATACCTCCTAAATAAATATGATATAACTTAGCCTTATACATGTACAGAAAAATAGGATACATAGTTATTTCATCAGGAATTATTATAATGTTAATGCTGATCTTACTCTAATTATAAATTATTATTATTTTTACGTCAAAACGACGAAATTTTATTGGCGAATTGATAGTAGATTTTTCTATCCCTACACATAATAACACTCCTTTCAAGATATGTATGTACATAACACTTAATGTGCATATATATGGCTAGGCCTCTTGCATGTTCATTATATTTCATGGACGAAATACGCGCAAGACAATAAGTGAGTAAGAAAAATGCCAACCATATCTAATGATTAGAATTTACACAAATATTTGCAATTGAATTATATGGTCTTTTTTATTTTAATATTGAAGACAACAATACTAGCTAGATATATATATAATGATAAAACGTCGGGATAAGTCATAACTACCATTTTTTGATGAAATATTTTTTTTAGGATGTAAAGTATGTCTTCCATTATAAAGAAACAATTTTTGTATTAGTTAAATTAAGTTCCGTTATAACTGCATGTACAATAGACTTAATCAGGGAAGGGAAAAGCCATGTCGAGGTCAGCAGCTGATGATAACGCCTTGTGTTTATATACTTTATATAATACTATTATTTTATTTTATTACCTCCGCCGAAGGAGGTATGTTTTCACTGGCGTTGGTGTGTTAGTTTGTTGGTTTGTTTGTCAGCAGGATAACTCAAAAGTACGGAACAGATTCGGATGAAACTTTGTGGAGTTGTTGGAAATATCAAAAGAAACAGTGATTAAATTTTGGCATCTCTGAGTGCAGAATTAAGATTCAAAAGGAGCTAAAATACTAAAATATTAATAATGAAATGGGATCTCTATTCAGGGAGTAGGAAAGAAACAAACGCTTAAAAAATATTCATTGACGTAATATTGTTCATTTATCAGCTAAGGACTACGTCACATTGGTGATTAAACTTCTTTCTCTTCCGTCTTCCTCTTAATATTAATATTAAATAAAATATAACGCTAATATTAAGAGCATGAGGGAGAAAAAGAAGGATTTTAAACATCCAGTGACGTATGTTTTGAATTGACGATAACTAGTATGACGTCAATGAATGGTTTTAGGATGGCTCCCTCCTCACTCATTATTCACCAACACACCTACTTATGTAGACATATATGATTAGATTGTAATTCCGTCAAAGGGATTCATTTGGTGGGGATCGGGCGGAGGTTTGCACTCTCTGAGTGTATACATGCTCTAGTTATATATACTTTTTATATAACCATCTAATGCATAAAGGAAATAAAAAAACATCTCCTTAATAATATTTTCGACAAAATTGGTCTGAAAACTATACTTTCCTTTTGAAGAAGGGGAAAATTAATCTTCCATTTTCACTTACTACAAGGTATGACATGTATAATTTTGTTCTATGAAGTGTTCTACAAAACATTTACTGACAAAAATGGAGGCTTTTAAATAAAATATGATAATATTAACATACCTGTATTGCTGAATAGAGACTTTATCTAATAATGATCATTCCTTTATGATATTTTATTCAAACTCTTATTCATCAGCATGCACAAAATATAAATGGAAATGCTTAGATATAATAGGTAATCTATTGCTACTGGTATTCATAATGTTATTTTGAGCTTCGATGCAATGATATTTTTGCATTAAAAAAAAGGAAACGATAAAAAGACACTGCTGTATAGCGGTGCATCATTAATTAAGTATATACCAGGGATTTGGTGGACAATATCTACTGCTTACAAAAACAA
>CP045890.1:34836920-34849941 GCA_013387185.1 Caligus rogercresseyi
AAATTATTTCGAATCATATAGTGATTTATCTAAGAGGATTCAAATGATTAAAACTACCTTTTTTAAATATCACACTATGTTCAACCATAATTAGCTTCCAAATCCATAAAATGTTCTTATATATGGTTGGTATTAGGAGAAAAAAATGTTATTTTTACCCTTATTGGCTAGTGATAAGTTTAAATGCAACAAAAATATCTGAAAAGAAAACGGCAAAAATATTACGAGAGTAAAAAAGACAGGACCACTGAGAAAAAACCTTAACTTATAATCTAATGTACTTTTTAGTATAAATACTAATTATCAGAATGTCAACTATTTTTTTTGTTGAATTAGAAATATATTTGCCACGTATAAATCAATTTAATTATTCAAATATAATAAGTCTATCTTTTATTTACTTTTCTTTTTAGAGAAATTTCATTAGAATTGGAGTGATTCCTGTCAACTCTTCTTCTAATGCTTCTTTACTTTCAGTTCAGAATCCGTGTTCTCTTCAAGTCAACCTGATAAAATAATCTCTAGACTACGCACACTCATATTGTAAGAGCAGAATTGCTTAGCACTTTATAATGCACCAACTTATAACCCATGCAACGATACAAATTATATATATTTAAAGAATTGTGTTCTGTGAGACTCATCGAGAAACACTTTGTAATATATTATGGGCAATTTTGACCCATAGGACCATCTTTGTACATTTTACCTCCGCCGAAGGAGGTATTGTTTTCACTGGCGTTGGTTTGTTGGTTTGTTGTTTGTTGGTTTGTTTGTCAGGATAACTCAAAAAAGTACGGAACGGATTCGGATGAAACTTTGTGGAGTGGTTGAAAATGCCAAAAGTAACAAGTGATAAATTTTGGCATCTCTGAGTGAAGAATTAAGATGCAAAACGAGCTAAATACTAATAAATATTTCAAGTTAGACTACTCTGCAATAGATGTCGCTGTGCTGTAAAATCGGGTGCCGGGAGCGTCTTCCTCTCGGAATTTCCGTCGAGGGGAACCCCTCCCCGTCCCTCTACGCCGCCCCAGGTGTGAAAAATCCGCCTCGGAAGGTTCATAAGGACCCCGTGACGGCGGAGGTTTGCACTCTCTGAGTGTATATATGCCTCTAGCTTGTAGTGCGTACATGGGAATATTTCGGCAATATTTTATACTTTATTTTGAAAATGAGAACAATTCAGGAAAAACATATGAAATCGGGCAGAAAGGGTGCCAGTTATGTGTTTTGGGAAAAAGTTAAACTCCGCCACGGGCCTTTTAAACCAAAGACAACAGAAGTGTTACAAGAAAAATAATAAAAACAAAGTTCCTCGATACTATGTTTATATCATATTATATGTAAGGTATACATAGGTATGATCAAATAACGTATATATAGGTACCTTTATTCTATGTTTTCATGGATGGCGAAACGACATAAATCTTATTATTATTTTCACGTCATCAAGAATTTATTATAGCAATAGATTTTTCATAGCGTGCATGGGAAGAATGACATAACAAATGTTATTCCTCCCGTTTGCCGGTGTAACATCATGAAAAGCATCGCGGAGTGTCAGCATTCTTGGCCATATGAGCATACTTTCTTGGCTATATATACCTTCGATATAAACGGTATATATTGTATACCTCTTAAAAAGATTGCAGTAACCCACGAAAATAATAAAAATATACAAGGTTAAATGAATCTAAAAGGAATCATTTTGTTTCTTTATTTTCGGTTATATGTTTTTATTATTTCTACAATAAAAAACGTAAATATATAACAAAAACAAAAGTAGACATAAAATGAAATAAAAACACACTGAACAGTTGCACAAATACAAATACATAAATAGCCATTAGAGTTTAAAATACTATCCAGTGATAAAATAATCTAATATAAATTCTACTTGTTAACGGATAAAAATTGTCTATGTCTCTTATCATAGACTTGATAGCAGTCAATATTGGACTGAACATGAGGGCACAAAACTGTCCAGGTCTCTTGCCCATTTCCTGTTTGTGTTGTATCGTAGATACATGCTATTCTATATAACGGTAATAATAAATGAAAAACGTGATGTTAATATTACTTGCTTAATTGGTATACAGTTCATTCACCATGTATTAAGATTTTATTGCACCTCTATAAACATTCAAAACTCAGCACAGAGCAGCGATTTTTTCATACATTATAATCATTAAATACTTAATGTGAAAATCTCCTTGTGTACTCTCAAATTTGGATTGGTTAAAAAAAAAAAAGACGAAATATTTGTGGTAAATTTGCAAAAACTCAAGGAGAATATATATAAGGTGAGTCAAAGAGGGAACTCTTGACTTATGCTCTTGTTCAAAAGGGAGATTTTGTGACGTCACGAATGCCCAAAAAAAAACATTACTTATTAGTGCTATGATTTAGAAATTACTTGATGTTTATCATTGGTATTCATTATTAGCAAATAATAATTTCAAACAATAAAAATAATTTTTACAATCAAGATTTTAATTTATTTGAAGGAATTTATAAATCAACATAATAGAATTATACATATGTACATACAAAAAGAGGGAACATAAAAATATAAATATAATTACGTTAATTAGTAACCTGGCCTATGTGTTTAATTTTCACTAGCATTTTTCAGTTGAATAGCTTATTAATAAAATTGACTCGAATCCGTGATCTTCTTTTACAAAAGCAATAATAATCTTTTGACCAATTTGGATATAAATTGATAAGTGGCTAAAAAGTCTTTGAAAAACATGGGCTCTTTATCGATTGCGTTTTGTTGGCTATTATGAAAAAATGGAAATTATTTTCAAAAGGTGGCAGAACTTCAAAAATCGGGTGAAGGGGCGGTAATAATTCAATCCAAGGACTTTAAGTTTCTTCAAATCCTTCAATGTTACTCGTCTGTTTCCCCAAATTTGGGTGGAGGTCTTTCAATTCCTGGCTAAGTATCCAGCGATATAGGAGAGACCCTCGTTGACAGTCATTGGAATTTTCCTGTGTTTGCGTCTAGGCAGAGGAAGGAGTTTCTGTGAGCGCAAGTACTCAAAGGCCCGGGTACTATACTCCGTAGGAGAGGCGGTAGTTGCATCTTCTTTTGAGTGGCCCGATTGACCTGTTCGAAGGATTCATGAACTTTCTTGTTGGGAATCGCGGTGTAATTCTTTTCCAATGAGGTTCTAATTAAAGTGTCCTTAAGTGTTATGAGCTAAATTTTAGGCACTTAGCTTTGTAGCAGGATAGCTCATTTTCGTGAGTGAGAGTTCCTCATTCTCTCATTAGTCAACTCACATTGTTTTGTTCACGGGCTTCTTGATGGACCTGTCTGAAGGAACGGGTCACACTGAGGAGGGTGATCCAGGGAGAAGAGTGAAGGAACAGCTTGAGAATTAAGCTTATTCGAAGCAAAGATGCCAAAGAAGCTCAGCCTGAAGATCCTTTGGAAGTCATCTGGAGTAAAATGACGATCGCGGATCTTCGGATTTTAGGCCAATCCTGTCGGATATTCTACATCTTAGAATCCACAGACGTTGGATATCGAGATCCTTCGTCAGAAGTGCAAAATATTATACATCTCGAAGATTACAGCAAGAGGGGATGGCACAAACACAATAACTTCCCGAGAATATAGCTTTGCGCTTTCACAATACAAACTGAACTAAAAACAAGCGTAGCAGCTGTAACATCACAACAAAATAGTCAGCTGTCGCCTGCAATGCCTACGGATTCCAACTGGCCTACCTATTTTAGTCTCCTTGCAGATACTAGAGACTCCTAAGCAGTAGTATCATAATAAAGTCGCCATAACACTACCTTCTGCATATCTTCCTTAGAGAGGGATTTTTTTTGGATTTCTACTAATAGAGGCAGAGTGTGAAGTATGACATTAATAGTGTCTGATATCATGCCGCTTATGTTTTTTGTGCCTCTAGGTTCGACAGAATTGCATCCAACTGGATATTCATACGCATTTACATCATAATAGTCCAATCGAACCTAGGTCTTATCAAAGAGGTAGGACTAAAAATGGCCATCCCCTCTCGGGATTCGAAACCTGGCCCGCACTCTCTATTGCTGGTATACGTCAGTCCTTATGGAAAATAGTTTGCTTCATCATGGTTCGAATTTAAACATCGTCCGGAGTATGCTTTCGCCGAGTTGTGTTTGTGTTTATATCTGAAAGCAAACAGGGAACCAGGATACTTGTAGCTGCATTGCGGGCGTGTTTCACAAAGTTTTTCGCCACCCTAAACATACTTTAAAACGCCTACATATAAACCCCAAACTAACTCCCAATCCATATACGAATGTAAAGCGTATTAAAATGAAAAGATAAGAAAAAACAGATATTCAAACTTGTGAAATAAGAGTTTAGTCATGCAACTCAGAATAATTAGTCAAGTACCTTGAAATAACTTCGTAGATCATTTGAATAAGGGCTTTACATTGTCATAAATTTACACGGGTTTTACCCCTCATTTGCATATACAACACAAGGATACACAATCATAAGCCTCTGCTATAACACTCCGGTGGGGATATGAAAAAATGCAAGTAGCAAATCATCCTTAATGTAGAATGCATTTTTATATTACATGTAATTTGAAATTCTGTCTTATACTTATTGAAGGCAGTAGTGGAGGCAGTAGTGGTGCTACGACTGGAGTCAGAAGATAGATAAATAATACAGAATTGACTTCTAATTAAGTGTCGATATTATCAAATGGATAATAATAATAACAAGGAGAATAAATAATACCATAGAAATATAAGGCATAGAGAGCTTACTGGATTCTTCAGAGAAATACGTCATTGTGCCAATATAAAAAAATCTTTCTATCTCTATTATCAATTTACGATGACGTAGGTCAAATTACTTTGTTTATATTGGGCACAAGCGACAGCTGAACGACGACATTTCTTTGCTATTGAAAGGATTAAGCTCTCTATATCTGTATATCTCTATGATAATACCATAGAGATATATGACATAGAGAGCTTATTGGATTCTTCAGAGAAATACGTCAATATAAACAAATATCTAAATCTCTATGATCAAATTACGATGACGTAGGTCAAATTACTATGTTTATATTGGGCACAGGCGACAGCTAAACGAGGTTTCTCTGTTATTGAAGGGAATAAGTTCTCTATATATTTATATCTCTATGAATAATACAAACACAGCTACTAATTAATTCCTGTAGATAAGCAGCCCGTTCATATCAATCCGGCTGATGACATAAATGGAGATATCTTGACGCTTCAGAGCTACAATTGTTCTGATATGAAAAACATTATTATTTGACCACAGGCGTTTAATTGATAAGAACTTCAAGATATTTTTCAAATAGTAGGTGGCATATTAAAATATAAACTAATGCTTAGTAAAATAAGTAGTTTGTTTTTATTAAATAAACTATATTGATTGAAATAAATTATATATATACATACCAGGTGTTCAAGTGAAACTTTCACACTCGTATTTAGTTAAATTCTAGGTTTCGTGATCTTTGATGCTCCTTTCTTACAAAAAAACGAAAAAAACAATTTGCTTATCATCTTTCAAACAAAAAAAAAGTAAAAAAAAATCGGTCAATCCATGCCGAAGAAAATTTCTCTGGAACGTGATGAATTCGGGTCCACGCGCTTTTGGAAGCCGGGAAAACACCGACAGAGATCTCGAGGCAGTTGGGCATCAGCAGACCCACCGTGTACAAGGTCAAAGCCACTGGCATTGAGAGGAAGGTCAGGTCGGGTGCAAAGATGTCTTTAGACGGGGAGGAGGTGAAGCAGATCCTCATGTCGGACCCGTTGAAGTCAATCAGGGCCCACGCGGCCGACTACATCGAGATCCTGAGGAACCAGTTCATCCCCTGGGTCTGGGATAACTTCCCCGATGGGAATGTGGTACTCCAGCAGGATGGAGCACTCGCCCATACGGCGTGGGCCACGCAAGCGTTCCTAGGGCAGGAGATGGACTTCTGGGCCAAGGACTTGTGGCCCCCCAGAGCCCCGACGCCAGCCCCTTGGACTACGCCTTCTGGCCGCACATTGAGTCCAAGGCCTGCAAGCTTCGCTCCCCGAACATCGCCGCCCTGAAAGCCGCCGTCAACCAGGAGTGGGCCGTCATGGACGAGGACTTCGTGGCTTTCAGGAAACGCTTCATGGCCGTTGTGGCTGCCAACAGTGGGTACATCGAATGAAAAGATTTAAAATATCCTATGTTCTTTTATTCTGTAAAATTGGTTTTCACGTGATTCTTCTTGCTGCTGTACTGGATCTCAATAAAGTTTGACCTGTAAAGTGTAAAAGTTTCACTTGTACACCCGGTATATATGTAAAGACGCAAAGAGGAAGAAGTTCTAGAGACTACTGAATATATTCTTTTCTGTGTAACAATAACAACAAAGTAGGGGAAGATGTGGATCAGCATGTCCATACGGATTAAGTCCCAACACTACTCCCCCTACACGAGTGTTGGAATAATAATAAAAACATGTCTAATAATAGCTGATGCAACATCAAAATAATAATAACACAACAACCGTAAACAATGATCAAAAAGAAAAGTCGAATAATTAAAAAAAGTATTTATAATTATGTACACTAAAAGGTTGATGTAGACCTTGTAAGGTGCACGTTTGGAGTCTCAGGGAGGATTTCTTCTATTCCGAACGCGGGACGGAGTCGGTCTTTGGAGATGTTGTCGACCTTGGATCCTAATTGGACTTTAAAATAACGGTCGTTTTTCTCCAACACCTTGAAAGGGCCCAAAAAGGTCGGAGAAGGGACTCCTGGATAGGCTTATTCTTGAGGAAGACATAATTAGCCTTGTTTAGTCTATTGTCCAGCTGAGTAGTTCCCTTTAGACTACTTAGTGGTGGGACGTGAGTGAGCCTTTCCATTGTTTCGAAGAGCCCTCCTAAGTCCACGTCAGCCTTTGGTGGAGGAGCGACGTCAAAGAAGCTTGAAGCTAGAGATCCTGGGCGACATGAAAGTAACTGAAAGGGGGAATAAATAGCTCCTGGATCCATTGGGACGGAATTCCGTAGCCCCCATAAAACAATTGTGTCTTTACATTAGCGACCCCGTGTTTTTGAACATGCCCCGAAAAGAAAGTTCACCTCCACTTCTAAAAGAAGAATCCAAAAAATGGAGGAGTGAAACTTGACTATGGCCGTCGCAGAACTTCGTCTTCCAAGAAGATTTGGCGGATCGAATTGGATTTCGCTTTGAGAGGCATACGTAACTCTAGGGCGAAATATAGCCTTATGGCCTCAGCATTGCCGGGCGAGGTTTTCAAAAGTATCCCTATGGATGAAGAACATCTTAATCACGTCGGGGTCACCAATGTAAAGACGCAAAGAGGAAGAAGTTCAGAGACTACTTAATATATTCTTTTCTCGTAACAATAACAACAAAGTAGGGGAAGATGTGGATCAGCATGTCCATACGGATTAAGTCCCAAACATATATATATATCAAAATTTTGAATAAACATTTTACTTTAAATCTGATATCTAGAAACAAAGTTAAAGGGCAAAAATTAATATGGAGTATTATAAATTACAATAAAAATATATATAAAATATTTACTCCTTCCTATCATGATGTTGTTTAAATCAGTTTGCTTTTAGTTTAATGTAAAACTATAATATATTTTTTGCAACACAAAACTATCATGGATCTCAGAAAGGCCAAACCCGCAATGGATAATTATGCAAAATATCAAAGTGGGAGAGAATTTGTACTTGATATTAGAGTCATTTTTATAACTGCTACAAGTTTGGTCGCTTTTATAAAAGTAAATATGAAGGGTTTTACACAAATACAGACAAGGAGACAAACGAAAGGAATAACAGACTTTCAAAAAAAATATTATAAAAAATTATATTATATATATATATATATATATATATATATATATATATATATATATATATAAGGAAATTCATAATTTCAAAAGGATTCCAAAAACATAAAATTACATGCCCGGAATGCCACACTTAGGGTACTTACTTTATATAAAAGTGTTATTCCTTTTAATATGTTCTATGTCCAACCATTGATTACTATGTACTCCATCTCTTTCTATCTTGATCAAAATAATATAGTTCTAAGTATGTACTTACTTATGATAGAAGAAATGCTGACTCCTAATGGAATATTACATCCATTCATTCAAATAATATAATCTAATAGAATCAACATTTCTGAAAAGCTATTTAAGAGCATTAGACCATAATACCTGGTACTTCCAACAAGAATACGATAATATTCCTTAATTTAGGATAATACACATATTGTATATTGTTTATGGCTATATTCTTATCTTATTTCCTGGATAGCCGTCTTCTTTTCTATGGTTCCTTATACTAATTCATAATAATATCGTGATATTTTTCCATATTGATTGATTGTATTAATTTTGACATCCCCTTTCTAATGTATATTTCTATTCCAATAAGAGTCACGTTTCAATACAATAGATATATAAACACTTTTTTCCTTCTATCAAACAAATGACCTATGCATCAACTTTTTTTAAATGACTTTCTGAGGAAAAAGCTCAAGTAAACATATCAAACTAACTTGGACAATGCTTCAGAGATTTTGTTTAAAGCCGTTCATCAACTATTTAAAAAGACAGTCTATAATCATACAAGTGGCTGAAGCTTTAAATGTGGTGAAAAGTTAAATGTTGTCGTCATCAGAGAAGTGCTTTCTCTGGTATGTAGACTCGAATTGCAAAAAAAAATTTCTTCAGAAGAACAATGTTAATATTCTGCGGACCGGAGAAAGAGTCCAACGACCACCTTTAATACGATCGCACATATCTTGCCACTTGATATACATCATTATCCGATCTTTTAATGGACAATTTCAGTTTTTATTCAAGAAAAGTGATGCAACGATATTTTGGGCATTTTACCTATAGCAGAACTTCACTTGAAGATTTTAAAGGATATATGTCGATATATCTATTTTTGTTGCTTTTATCAGTATTTTGTTATATAACTTGTGAAATAAAATTAAGCCGTTTAGTCAATAAAAATCTTGGAAAATGTCGTGAAAACAACGTGCATTCTCATTTTTTAAGTGTCGAAAGCTTTCTCTATGGAAATGGCAATCATATAAAAATAAAATGTTTCATAAATGCATAAATACATCATGGAGAAAATTGGCAGAGCCATTAAAATCCTTGATTAACTATCATTGAATACACCAAATGATCATTTATGTAGCCTTTTGTTCAAAAGAACTCTAGCTAAATAGGATTCAAAAATACTATTATTCCTAAGGGCTTTCCTCATTGAAAATCAATCTCTGAATTCAACGCATTTGTTGAAGCTCTTAAAAATTCCTATTACATGCATTGAAGGATTATATCAATAACCATCAAAGTGTACAGAATATATACTTATGTATGTCAAAGTATGTAAATCAGTGGTTCCCAACTGGATTCGGCTCGTGGACCCTAACGGTCTTCGGGCACTTTCCGTGGACCCCGCCTCAATTTTGTCAAAACACGAACTTCAATTTCAATGCGAGACATCTGCGAAGTACAATTATATTTTATTTTGGACTTATATCCAGGCTTGTGAGCGTTCAGCTTTTTTTGCCTTCAGCGTTAAAAAAAATAGCGTCCCGTTCAATGTTTTTGCGTTCAGCTTTTTTTTGCGTTCAGTGACGACGTTTTTTAGAAAAGAATCTCCAGAATAAGTGATGACGTTTTTTTAGAAAAGAATTTCCAAAAAAAGTGAGGTCGTTCTTTTTTTAGAAAAGTGAGACGTTTTTCTTAGAAAAGAAAGAAAGTGACGAACGAAATAGAGAAACAAAAATTATCATTACACGTGGACCCCGGCCAGGCCTTCGTGGACCCCCAGGGGTCCACTGGACTACTGTTGGGAACCACGGATGTAAATGATTCAAAGGAATTGCATTCTTAAGCAGGCCTTTCATTATGTTGACAGAGCACTTAATAAAATTGCTAGGATGTATTTTTTCGCCATTTTATTTGTAAAACTAATTTATACTCTATATTCTCGTATATTTACATGTCAGAGTAACACAGGTACAAAGTATACTTATGATGTGCCTACATATATTACCCAAATGAATGACAAAGGGACTGTGATAGCTCAGTACTTAAAGGCATGGTTAACTCTCGATGTTGGGCCGCAGGTTCGAATCAGGCGTCAAGTCGCTCTCGAGTTCTACATATATTATAAAATTATGTCAGCTGGGGTGTCAAATCTATCTACAACGGAGCATCGGGTTCCGTGAATCACAACAGGTATGACATATTAATTTGTCCAAAAAGTAAGGTGATATTGCATTTATTTCGAAAAATATTTATTTATTCCTGCAAATCAATTTCATTTTCTTCAAAATAATCCCCCCCCCCCGATATAATAAATTTATTGCAACGGTTTTCCCATCTTCAAAACAATTTTAATAGTTGATTTCAGGAATGGTCTTTAGCTCCTGATCGCAGCGCCTTGAATATCTTCTATAGACTCGGAACGGTGTCCTCTAAGCGGCCGCTTGAGTTTGTTGAATAGTCAGAAATCGTATCGAGCCTAATCAGGTGAATACCGTTGATGTGGAACGACATTAGTCGAGTTTTTAACTAAATTTTCGAATATTCAACACAGTGTGTAACGGAGCATTATCGTAGTATTAAGGTTTCAATATTAGCAGCTGTCATTTAAACTCGAACTTTACATGTCGCAACTATGGCAAAGTTGGATTGCCAACCAATCGCTAGTTAACCATATTACACTTGGCCCCTAGTTAGGTGTTCTTAGTGTAATATAGAATAAAACTTTGTATTATCGATTACAGAAAATATATTATTTAACCTACTATTTTTGAAGCATTTAACTCGACTACATAAGTAATCCTGTATTTGATTGTATTTTAAAGAAAAGAAAAGTACTATTTTCTTTATAGAATATGATTGGTTAAAGGAACTAGTGCTTGAATATGAAAACAGACATATTGCCATTCTAAATACAGATTAACTTAACTCATTGCTGTTGAGATGCAAACATTAACTCAGAGACAGGAATATACTCCTACAGAACACAATTTAAAGTTTCTCAAGAACCTTGTTACAAGTCATTTTGCGAATCCTTTGAATCGCTACTCATGTATGAACCTATTAATATTGTCGAAGTAAAGATTGCATTGTCAATCATACAGATAATGATGATTGTTGCGTTTGCTTATAGCTTTGGAGTTTAATCCACTTAAACGTAGATACATTACATCAATATTCCTCTCATGTCTTGAGACAAGTTATGTGGACTTAGTGTCCATGGCACCCCACTTTTTTAATGGATCCAAAATGTCCATAAACTTTTATTTGTCCATTGCTGGGGATATAATCTTCTATGTATACTTATAGGGGGGGGGGGGTAATTCTTCCTTAACTTAAGTATTGTGAGTACATAAGATGAATAAATCTTAAAGGTTGGGCATCCAATTGGAACATTGATATACATATGATGATAACTTCATGAATCAAATCAAACGTATATACATACTATTTAATGACTGGAGTAACCATAAATATACCCTCCCCCCCAAAAAAAAAATATATATATTGGACCTCCCAGGATGAAACCACTTTTTTAGTTCTTTTACACAGTCCCAGCGATTCTGGTTATTTTTTGATGCTGAAAACGAATATCTAATTTAAAAATCTCTAGCATTGTTAGAAATCGGACGTCACTGGTTTCAAAGGTTTCGTTATGAAGCAAAACTTTTTTGTTATTACTTATTTTGAAAAAAATTAGTTTTACGAAATTTAGCTATGATCAATTTATGACTTTGGATTGTTTTGCAAATTTTCGTCAAATAATATTTAGTGCCAATAAATGAACATAAGTGCTGATGCACCAACCACTTTTAAATAACAGCTCCTACTAGGGTTCTTTATAGTTTCAAGAAGGAAAAAGAAAAAGAGGGTACTCATGTTGATGTTTTTAAGTTATCTTTTCCACTGTCTTCATCCGAGTCTATACTAACTGTTATGTCTCTGACGTCACGCTGGAAGACAACCCTGACGTCATGTATACTGTGTCTCTCTCTTTCCTTTTCTTGTATATATTCCCCCTTCCCTTGAGTGCTAATAAAGGAGTCTTCTAGTCATGACCCTCTCACACGTGTCGTTCTTATTTATTCGTTCCTGCCGTGTAATCTCATTGGCGACGACTCTGGGATATTAATATACTTATTATTAGAGATGGAAAGTCGAGGGATATTTTGGGCGTGTGAAAGGAAGAATGTCTGAAGGGTGCAATTGAGTTCAAGCTCCTTGTTATCACTATTCTCTCTCCTCTCTTGAGAAATATTTATTTCATTTATGAAGCAGGCCAAGTCGGCCAGAACAGAAGGTATTATTTTATATTTGAATCTCTGTTTTGCTTCCGTTCGGAAGAAAGAGAATAGTGATAACAAGAAGCTTGAACTCAATTGCACCCTTCAGACATTCTCCCTTCACACGCCCAAAATATCCCCGACTTTCCATCTCTACTTATTATATATTCTCTCTAAAAGGTATCCCCACAAACACTAACCGGCGGAGTGAACAATGAATATTTTCTTCTCGACCTCATCTCCATCATCCGATTTCATTCCAACACAACACATCCTATGCAGTCTTGATTCGAAATGCACTCGTCCATAATTTATATACAAGTGTGAAACAAGGAACTGTATTTACATTATTTCATCGTATGGAAAATTCAAAAATATCAAACAATAAGTTGATACTGATCCATAGTCGCATGACGGTTCGACGATATGAACAAAGAATGACGATATCAAATCTTGTACTTGTAGGTGCCCATAATCTATATCTAGATGGTTTTTTAATATAAAATGTATAGATAAAATGGCACGCACATAGATTGAACATAACGTGAATCAATTACGATAGAGAAACAAATCTTTCCAACAAGGGCCATACCCCAATCAATAGTTATCCTGGTAATCAAGGGTTCAC
>CP045890.1:34858756-34897581 GCA_013387185.1 Caligus rogercresseyi
CTTCTCTACATTTGTCAATCAGCGAGGCTTAAAATTCGTGAATATTCGGGGGAAATGTAAAAAATGCAGTATTAAACAAATATGCAAAGCATGCTAATAACGTCTTTGACTACAGATTTGTATTTGCATATTTTGCATATCCCTCGATAGTACAATGATTGTTTTACAAGTAGCTTAATATTGTTCATTATACAGAGATCATTTCGAAACAAACTCTATACTTTACCATTTTACGACCAAGATGAAGGCTACAATTAAATTTTATTCAGACTGTAACCCATTTGGATATAAACCCTCAATTGGGGCTGAACAATCTACCTACAATATAAACTCCATGTGCCACTATTATGTAATATTGATATTTGAAAGTAAATGCCCATTGGGGTCATGGGGTTTTTATGTCAAAATTATGGCGTATTTGGTGTTCAAACCAAAATTACCTGTGGCTCCAATTCCGTGTAATCCCTAGTTATTGGTTCTTATTTAATAGTTATGCTGTTGCACATAGGTACCATAAATAAAGTTTTTTAACAAAAATATTTTAATTGTGTATTTTAGTTGTTAATAAATAAAATTTAAGAAATTAATATAATGAATTGCAGATTTGAATTTTTAATTGTTGTTTTTTGTCAAAGAGTCGAAAAAATATAAAACCTTTTCATTTCATGGTCAATAATATTTTTTTTGTTACATTAGATACTTTTATTTACTTCTGCTACATACCAGAACTTTGACCGGTGGAGCCTTTGACGGTACACATAGACTTGCATTTGAAATATCTGTTTGGAAAATACCAGTTCCATTATTCTGCCTATCCTTTTCCGTTTGAAAGAAAAGTCTTAAGTGCAGTTACAAAGATTATGAAACGACTCCTTGTCCATGGACCAAATGTAAGTACATCATGGACGAATCAAACAAAATATCCTCCCTCCTCAATTCCACATATTTCACAACATGTTTTTCCCAGGCAAATTCAAATTGTTATCAAAATAAGTCTCTCCCTCTCTCATATCTGAGGTATTATTTTTTTAATTGCAGGCGGGATATTCTTCCCTCTTGGAATCATATGGTTTTTCCTCCAGGTGAGAACAATAATACACTTTCTTCATATTCACCAAAAGAATTGATTCAATCCTCGATGGATGACGATGATATCCTGTGGCAAGGCGGAATAAATAAACAAACGCACATATATCTCTTCCCTTCACATAAGGATAAAAGGTATCATTCCCTAGTCAATTGTGACCCAGCACCAAGGAAAAAGGAGAAGAAAAAGGCTTGGCACATGTAAGATTGAGCCCTCATGAAGATAGAGCGCTTGCAATTTTTAGTATATTCACCCCTTAGTTCCTTTTTTTATTTAAAAAATAAAAACAAGGCCTGACACTTATTCAGCATTGGGATTTACGGAGTAGTTTAAATATGAAGCGTATTCATAGAGGACTCCTTCTTGCTTGTTGTGTCTCCGCCTTTCTGCTGGTGGCTCTATGGACCCTTCAAAGCCATTCATCATTGCCCATTGATAGGTCAAGGGATGGAATTCGATTGGATCGGAGTTTAAGTGATTTGCGGTAAGTTGTCTTGAGGATGTATTTATTGTGGAGGCGTTTATGGTTATGAATATGACTGTGTTCATATGTGAGGTAAAAAGATCCACAGGTGTGCATTGGGTCTATTGACAGCTATGACTCATACATGTGCCCAAGGTATACTATTCTATTTTGCAACAAACAAAACAAGGGTGGATCTATTTTATCTTTATATTATGAATGAATCCTTCAGAATACTCTCAAGATGTTGATCCGTCCTGTCACAGGATTGCAAATGTTTTGGGTACAAGATTTTGGTTTCTACATTATTTTTTAATTTACTTTCAAGGATTCACTTTAAGGGTGTACCAAAAAGAATGAACCGGACTATGAAAATTCAGGATTTAAATCAATTTAACAAAAATCTAAATTAGAAAATATAACCCTTTCCGAAACCGTTCACAGACGTTCAGATCTGGTTCTAAGGGCTTTGATTGACGGGTTCCAAGTCCCTTCTGACTATAATCTCTCGTATAATCAGCGGCAGTGTGAGCACGGTCTTTGTCCCCCATCAAGGGGCAATTTTTCAGGTGAATCTTTTGCTGTTTGAGGTTGTTGAAGCGTTTCCCCGTCGTCTTTAGGTACTTTGATATGCTCCGGGGGATGGATGGAGACTCACTTGGGTTTTTTTCGAGTAAACTCATTGGGATCATTGTCTTCCTCATCGCGAATTTCATATTGGATGTTGAGAATCGGACCCTCGTGGGCTTCACAGACCTGCCTCCGAGTCTCAGTAGAACCAAGATTCTTTGTGGACTAACAGATGAGACCCCAGATAGACCCACAACATCTTCAAGAGGTCCTGACAGCACTTCACTCGCTGCCTCTTGTTGTGGTTAATAGTTAGTCAGGGACGAGGCAACTGATGACGTTATTGAGTCCAAGATCTTCCGTGATGATCTTGGCGACGATTGTATGTGTAGAGAAACCTCTGCAGCAACCTCATAAGTGTTCATTCTAGAGTTCCATTCGTTAAAACGCTTAAAATGGGCAACATTCTCGTTTGTCCTTATCTCATACTCCCATGGACTCTTTTCTCAATCTTTTGATAATGGAGAGGCCAGGACAGATATGAAGAATGAGAATTGCCGGCGGAGTTTATTGTGCAGCTATTAATTGTTCAAATAGCACTAAAGGGAATCGTGGTTTGCATTTCTTCAGGTTTCCTCTGGATGAGGTTAGATGCAAAAAATGGATTGAAAATTCACATCGAGAAAACTTGAAAGGAAAGTTGTCAAAGTCATGTAATATGAATTACAAACTATGTGAGAAACATTTTGAGGAAAAATTGAGAAAATTGGGTCGTTTAGATGTTTCCTTGAGAGGATGTAACAAATTAAATTGATGATGAAATGATAAATAATAATAAGTATCAAGAAATAAACAAAGGCTCTATTGTAATAGTAATCCTCGAGCGCATGATGGCGCCACCATTACCATTCGTCACAAAATCTTGTAGCTGGGTCTCTAGTTATATATGCTCTTTGGTTGTATCAACTTATAATGCTAGTATTTTTGAATGGTTAATCCGGCTTTATAAGGCTTCCAACATCATAAAAGAATCAAGAAGTGAATCCACCAAATGAATACAATAAAGCTACTCTACAGGACAGGCTTGTGAACAAACCAAAAATGAGCTCAAATAGGAGTATGATTACTTTATTCTTGATACAGTACACCCAGGCTTGTGAACGGAACGCAAAATTGAACGGCGTTCAGCTGAATGCACGTTCAATGAACGGAATTAAACTTTTTTTGAACGCTGAACGCAAAAAAAAAACAGTTTTGCGTTCAGCGTTCAATTTTTCTTTTTTTGGAGATTCTTTTCTAAAAAAAAACGGTATCACTTTTTCGGAAATTATTTTCTAAAAAATAACGTAACATTTTTTTCGGAAATATATTAAAAAAAAAGTCACAACTTTTTTCGGAAATTCGTTTCTAAAAAAAAACGTTACAACTTTTTTTGGAAATTCTTTTCAAAAAAAAAAACGTCGTCACTTTTTTCGGAAGTTCTTTTCTAAAAAATAGTCACAATTATTTTCGGAAATATTTTCTAAAAAAGACCCTCTTATGTTGTGAATATAGACGTTCTGCGGACCCCATGTTGGGAACCCCTGGGTTAGATCCAGTCAACAAATTTATATCATTTGAAAGTCGGTTTGGGCTCATTTTTATTATAAAACCCTAATTGTACTTCTATTTTTCAAAATTACACAATATTATTTTTTTAACATTTGAACGCTGAACGCAAAAACATTGAACGGAACGCTGAACGGAATGCTTTTTTTAACGCTGAACGGAACGCTATTTTTTTTTGAACGCTGAACGCAAAAAAGCTCAACGCTCACAAGCCTGGTATCACCCCAATCACCAATGCATTTATTTAATTGTTTCCATGATTACACATTAATTTATTACAGACCTATAATTCAGCCGGCCTGTGACACATCTTCCCCTCTGACAATTCTCATAACTTCCAAATCCTCCAACTTCAAGCTTCGAAATGCTCAGCGGTCCGTTATTCCTATCATTCCTGGGACTCAACAAAGGTTCTTTATTCTGGCTCTGGACCCCAACATAAGGAATGCCTCACTCCTCGAAGAAAGTTCCAAATATGGAGATATTCTCCTAGGCGACTTTTATGAAGACTATCATCGTCTCAGCTACAAGCATGCAATGGGACTCATTTGGGCCGCTAGCCACTGCCTCTCTCAGAAGTCGTCAATGAAGTGAGTTCAATTGTAATATGTGGTAGGAAGTCATGATTTTTATTTTAAATTAGCTCTAGGCGCTACGTTCTCAAATGGATGACGATATAATGGTTCGAATGGATCGAGTACGAAAGGAGCTTCCATACATTTTCGAAGATGATCAATACGCTCTGGCCGGCTACGTTCAGAGTAATTTAAAGCCATCTCGAGATCCCAAAAGTAAATGGTTCTCCAGTTACCCAGAGTCATTTTATCCGGACTTTCTCTCTGGTTGGGCCTACATAGCAACCCAGGCCTCAGTGCAAGCCCTTGCATCATCCTTACTCAAAGAAAAGCAGAGCATATTTTGGATTGATGATGTGTGGATCACGGGCATGATAGGACGAGAGCATTTGGGTCTTAGGCTCAAAAGTCTTAATCGATTTTTTGCTGAATACAGGGACTACGTGATCAATGCTGCTTTATAGACACTTCCCTTGAGTGCATGTACTGGGTTGGTCCCTCGGAGGGGAAGATAGAGGCCATTGAGGCATTTGGGAAGCAGTGCACGAGTAGGAGGGATCTTTGTTCAAGGGACTCCATAGTTAGCAAGGAACCACGCCGGCTACGAGATTGCTCGTCTGGACCTTGTTTGCGGGAAGTTAGCCCTGATTCTAACAAAATGTCCTGCCTCGCAAAGTACGCTAATCCTTTCGACTTCCACACTCAAAAGGTGTTGGACAAGTCATTCCTCTTTGAGTTTGGTGGATGAAGTTGACATTTAAAAGAGTGGTGGTGCAATAGACTGATGATGATTGCATCACTTCTATGTAACACAGATGTCTTCTCACAAGAAAAGACAACTCAAATTGACGGATCTCTTACAAGGAGAGGTGAAGCGTCCAAGGAAGGCAGTCAAGGAGGACTGGGAAGAGACGAATCGAAATGGTCTAAGGATTTCGCTTCGACAGGATTTCTATGATGAGGACCAGTCTCGAAGGCTCTTTACATCTCTGGAAGACGAGATAGAGTATTTAGAGGGTGAGGACACTCGAGTCCTGGTTTTTGGGAAGTGGCATGCCATTCCTAGAAAGCATGTGGCCTATGGAGACCCTGGTGTGAACTATACCTTCTCTTCCAGACGAATATTGGCGAAGCCCTGACACCCTCACTCCTAGAGATACGAGAAGATCTCCGGCGTGAAACTGGGTAGGCAATTGATTCATTTCCTAAATATGGAAATCCAGTAAAGTTTTCAAACAGTGATAATATGTAGAAGAGAATATGAACGTCACCCGAAAGTATTTTGTTCTTTTTATATTGTTTCTATTATTTATGACGAAAATATTTTTTGCTTTGAAATATTTCAGACCGTAAATATTATTTCGTTGTGGATAATATTTTTGTAGTAAATCGATAAGGATAAGAAACTGGGACCTTATTCTCTATGATAATGATTGGTGGAAAGAAGTGTGAATAAAAAACAGTTGGCATCATGAAATAAAGCATCACGTCAATTGCGGCTGTAGAGTTGTGAATATCAGCTTAGAGGTCATTCCATAAACACTTTTAGTCACTTTTCATGGGCCTACATATCTGTCATTGTCGAATCCTTTGAAGTGACTCCTCGAATATCACATGTGATTATTTATAATGGAATACAGTATAAATAATATCCACTCTTTAACGATAAGATGTAGAAAAAGAAAGTAAATTGAATTGCCAACTGAAAAAATGGACTGATAACATCCCTAATTTTCTGCGGTGAATATTATTTTTGTAAAATAATAGACATTAACTTAGTTAATATACTGATGTCATATTTTATCATAGCGTAGCTATACATTGATATGTCGTTTAGGTTGAATGTGTCGATATTTTTTTGTTAAACAAATGCAAATGAAGAATAAAGTCAACTTCGATGAAGTGATGCCTTATTTCATAGCACCAACTGCTTTATTATGATTAATGCTTATTTAATTTCCACTAATCACGTTTGAGAAAAAAAGAAATCAGTTTGTTATCAGCAGACCTGTTGACGTTAGCAAAAAATTGTTGTTCGTTTTTCGTTCACCAAAAGTTATCGTTAATTTTTAAATTGAATCGTTCATCGTTCGTTCAACGTTCGTTATTCTGGAAAAATTGACGACGTTTTTTAAGAAAGGATTTTTTTTTTCTCAGCATTCTAAAAAAGTGATGATGTTTTTTGAAAGGAAACTTTTCCCATGAAAAAAAAAAATCTTCGTCTTTTTTTGGCGCCAAAAACGAACAATAAGAATTTTCCTTATTGTTCGTCAAAAACTTCATCGTTAATCGTTCGCAAGCGATTACAAATGAACGACAAATCAACAAGTCTGGTTATCAGTGTATCTAATGCCTACTTGTTCCTCTAGACAGAGCTACAACTTTGTTCTCGTCAACCGCTATGCGGACGGCTCTCAAAAGATGGGGGATCACAAAGACAATGAAAAAGAGATTGACAAGAGCGTTCCCATAGCCTCCCTCAGCTTTGGTGAAGAGAGGGACTTTATTTTCCGACATGAGAGCACTCAAGGAAAAAGAAGAATGAAGGACTACAACAACACTGCTGCAATGCCTTCAACAAACTCAAGCTTTCCCTAAGGACCGGCTCCTGCCTCCTTATGCATTACCCCACAAATGAAACCTGGCTCCATGGACTTCCCCCTAGAAAGTCCGCCCTTGGACCCCGGATCAATCTAACCTTCCGAAGAATCATGCTATGAATAGTGTATTTATATTTGAGTCTTAATTTTATCCTAATAAATATTTTCCGAGAAATATAAAGATATTACAAATATACCAATTAATATTAATAAAATATTGTATTGATACACGTACTTTAAACTTAGTTGATGTCTATTGTTTTCGCAGAATTATAAATAAATAAAAATACTGGTGTATAATAATAAAAATTAAAAATAATAATTTATAATACATGGTATAAAAATATTTTATGTAAATATATTACATTGCAGTCAAACACAAAGTTAAACTTCAAGGAACCTGAGGCAATTATAGCTTATTTCTATGCAACAGCAACAAATAAAAATTTGAGCATACATAGTTTTTAATCTCTTAAAAGTAATTAATTATTTTTTTAATGAGTTTTAGGAGTATTTACCAATGTTTTAAATCTCCTCTTTCCTTATAAAAGTGAAGAATCTTTTTTGCCTATTAGGTTTGTAGAATTATATCCTATATAAATAAGCATACTAGCGTGTAAATTAGTCTATCGAACCTAGGATCTTATCAATGAGGTAGACCAAAATGACCATCTCCTCTCGGGAGTATTCGAACCTGCACCCCCAACATTGAGAGTTGAACATGCCTTTACGCACACGGCTATCGCACTCTCTCGTTCATTTGTTGAGGACGCAGGTTCGGATCCCGAGAGGGAAGGTCAATTTTGATCAATCTCTTTGATAAGATCCTAGGTTCGAGTGACTAATTTAATACCTTAATGCTCATTTATATCCAGTTGAATGCAATTCTATAGAGGCAAATAGGCAAAAAAAGTGAAGACCTTTATGAAGATACAAAAAAGAAGCAACATTTCTCAACAACACTTTATTGGTTAACAATAAAAAGGAAGAAAATTGGTATGGAGCAGTAATATTTTACAGGGCGAGCCTGGATCCCTATGGCTCACCCATTTCGACGGGTATGTCCCCAGATTACTACGAATTGAGGTCGAGCATTTAATCAAGGCGGCATCAATACACGAATGTCTTATTCCAGATCCCCTATAACACACACAACCACTTTAACAACCAAGTTGTTCATTCATTCTACCTATATTCAAGCAACTATTCTCGTAGAAATATAAATACATATATTTTATTATTCTGTCCTAGAATCTCAATCGAATCATCCAAAGAAATATGTCATGGAAGAGTGTCCAATTCTTACAATTTATTGAAATAACTATTTTCGTAGAAATATATAAAGATTATTTTTTCATTATGAGGATTCCACTCTCAGTCTCTTGGACTTTGGCCCCTCCAATTCCTCTCCAGTCGTTTCTTCTCCTCTTCCCTAAGTGGGCTAGAGGGCGGACTCAGGGCCAAACTGAGCCGCTCCTTAGATCGCGCCCAAAAGGCATCAAAATTCCAGTCCCGAGCACCGAACATGGCCATAAAAGTTCCAATGAGGTCCTTGACGTCACCTCTATTTTGGATACATATTCCTCTTTTTTCCGCTCGATGAATCCCTTTGTCTTCTCCTTGACTTCGTCCACCTTGAGCCAAGCTTGAGTCGATTTCCGTGGAAGAAGGAGACGTTGAGGTCTTGCCGGGTGTAGCCCCGAGCAAGGTTTCGTCGGATGTAGAGGTCGTAGTCCCGGACGACCCGGGCCACGACGTCGGAGTAGAGACGCCGTCCGTCCTTTCTGTCGCCACGAACATTCCCTTTTCCTTAAGGCGGGCGTAGACGTCCACACCCGAGCCAGTGACGTAGGGTGCCTCGTCGTGAGCAATAAAGTCGATCTTGTGGTGGCTGAGGAACTCATCGTCGCACTCCCAGGGGGCGTTGCGGACGACTTCGTCCACATACGGCAGTGGCGGATGGCCTCATAGCGCTCCTCCTCACTCATGACCGTCTTACCTAAAATAATCACGAGAAAAATGTAAAGGAACTATAATATTATAAAATACTCAATGTAAGAATAAATAAAAAAGGCCTAAACAAACTTCTCATTTAAATGATAGACTAAATGGATATTAGGAAAAACGATCAAAAGAATAATGATATAGGAAACTATGGTCAAAATATATAGATAGATAAGTATTTTAGTGGAATAACACAGCTTAATATTGTCCAAACAATATTTTTTCATCAATAATGTAAAAACCCCAGGGTTTCGTAGGTCATAATATTTTTGTTCTACATATACTGACAATTTTTTCCTAGGACGATTTTTTTAAATCTTCAATGCTTGGAAGTGCTTTGTAGAATTCGAAGGGAAGTACCTATTTAGCTTATAAGTATATATATGGGACTCATCAGACATCAAGGATCCTGGCTTGATGGAATGAACAACACAAATAATGTAGAATCAATCTTTTTTGAAATAGCAAATGTGTCAAAATTATAAAAGTGTTTATTTTCAAATTTATAATTATAATAAATTTGTCAGAATCCAAGAAATGTAAAATACACATGAAAACTCGTTCCTCATTCATAGTTGATTTAAAGAAAGTTATAAATATATTTAGATAGAAGGGATCCGTTTTTTTGGAATATAAGTATTTATTTAAAAAATACAAAACAAGGTTTGCAAAGAAAAACAGATTCGATAAATCAATCAAAAATACTCGCTTTTCCTCCCTCATAACTGTCTAGTCTAATTGAATAAATTATTAAAAACTGTTAAGAAATATCCATGACGTAAAAAATATAATTACATATATTTGTAAAAAAGTCAGAATAGGATGACGATATTAAGTGATATACAAAGGACATAAAAATTTAACAGTTAAAAAGTATGGTCATTAAAAGTAGATTTATAAAAAATAATAATATAGCAAAAAAGTCCAATAAGATTTAAAAAAAACATCGGAATTCTTCAGCAAATAAAAGAATCACAAGTTTCTTTGTGCTTTGTTGAAGTAGTATTTAGGGTTTTACAATTAGGAGTACTACTTGGAAATAACTCATCGACTGTATAAGAGTAGATTTGAACATATTTGTACTTGGTTTAAACTCGGATAATATATTACTCTAATAAACCTATATACCCTCGCTACTTTGCCTCTCTCACAGTTCGTTTACTACGCGACGACGGCTTGACTCCCGTTTTTTCAAGGGCAAAACTCCCCATATGAACTCAATGGCAGAATTTTCACACACACACAACTTAAGTCTAATATTCACATCGCAACCCTCATATATATCGCGTTGGTCGTGCAGTGGATTCGGGCCATCACGACTTTGCGAGGGACGACTGTACGAAATGATTTGCTTGCAATCATGGCTTTATAATAATAATAATAAATTCATATCTCCAACTATTTAAGTATATCTCTGAAAGAGCTCTCTCGATGTTATTACCTCCGCCGAAGGAGGTATTGTTTTCACTGGCGTTGGTTGTTGTTTTTGTTTTCAGCAGGATAACTCAAAAAGTACTGAACGGATTCAAATGAAACTTTGTGGAGTTGTTGGAAATGCCAAAAGGAACAAGTGATTAAATTTTGGCATCTCTAAGTGCTTTTTTAATATGCAAAATGAGCAAAATATACTATACTAATAATAATGAAATGGGGTCTCTATTCAGGAGTAGGAAAGAACAAACGCTAAAAAAATTTCATTGACGTATTATTGTTCATTTATCAGCTCAGGACTATGTCAACCCAGTGACGTAGCTTAAACTTCTTCCTCTACCCGTCTTCCCATAATAACATAACATACATATAATAACGCTAATATTAAGAGCATGATGGAGAAAAGAAAGGAGTTTAAACATCCAGTGACGTATTTCTGAATTGACCAATAAGAAGTATGACGTCAATGGATGTTTTTTAGGATGGCTCTCTCCTCACTCATTATTCACCAAACACACCTACTTATGTAGACATATATGATTGGATTATAATTCCGTTAAGTGATTCAAATGAATCACTATTCATTTGTGGGGATCAGCGGAGGTTTGCACTCTCTGAGTGTATACATGCCTCTAGTTCATTATGATTCATTGCTAATTGTTATCTTCAAAAAGAAAATATAACTTAATAACATGTAATGCATGAAGTAAGGCTATTTTTTTATCTTTCCCTTCCTCTCAAGGATGAGTGTGCTGAGATTAATGCACTACCCTGGTGTTAGGCAAAGGTGAGAATGACATTTATAACAACAAGCGATGATGATTCCTCCTATGGTAGAAATTAATTGAATGTCGAATGGTGGTTTTTTTTTACAGGAACTACGAATGACTGACTGCACACATTGACAAATGTGACATTACGAATAATGATAATCATGGTCTTAACAACCCTTTGCAAGCTTTAAGCTTTTAAAGGGGACATGCATATATTAATTTAGGCTTAGAATTAGATCTCTAAATAAAAGTAAAAAGGCAGAAAAAATGTTGACCAATACACATCATAATAAAAAAAGACATGCTATTATGGTACAAATTATCATCAATACATCTACAATCCAACATATAACTAAATATACCACCTCCCCCCCCCCCCTTCAACAAAGGCATTTGGAAGTTAATTTACAGCCCAGATGACTTGAGAAATAATCTCCATATAATTTATTTTAAGATAAAATGAAAGCTAGAATACAATCCTTTAAGCTTTTAAGCTCAGCTTGCTGAAGAAGATAGTCCTTCAATATCGCCGTTTTTATAACCCCATATGATGTGTTTTTGTTTTATAATTTTGTTTTTATATTCCATATTATTTCTGTTTAGTTGGGTTGGGTCTTTTTAGGTAGATTAACTTTAAACTATAATGTGTATTTATGTATTTTTATGCACTTCTACCTACTTTTTATAATTGTATTTATGTATAATTCTATGAAAAACATTTTAAATAAAGACCATTAAAAAAACTTTCAATGACATTTTATTAGAGCCTAAAAATCCTAATCATGGAGTTCCGAAACAGATACTCTTACAAAAAGACATCATCCACATTACATATTAAACTTTTTGAATAAAAGTCGCAGCTCAAAATATGTCTTAAAATGAGTAACTAAAATCAATAATAGGTCTTGCCGCACATTTTTTGCCTATATGATTCGATAGAATTGCATCTGTGAAGATATTAATTGGGATGCTAGCTTAGAAATGATTTCATTGAACCGAAAAATATTTAAATAATATTGATCCAATTTGGCCTTCCCCTCTCGGGAGGATGCGAACCTGCGCCTTCAACATAGAGAGTTAAATACAATAACGCATTGATCTACCGCTCTTATCGCACAATTATAAGCATGTTCTTCATCTATGCTTCAAACCATTTTAATAAATGCCAATATGGGCAAAAAATTGCAATGTAGGGATTTTATATATATATATATATTTATTCATATACTAGCGAATGTTACCCGGCGCTGTCCGGGATTTTCCAAATTGACAATAGTCTTTGGAATGAAAAGAAATATCACATGAATAATTTTAGTGATGTCATCGCATGTAATTTTTCATACTAAAATAAGTTCCTTAAAAAGTCGTCATTGAGTCTTCATTACCATTTTTTCCGATTTGTATTCCTTAATGCTGGGTATTTAAACATCGTAAAAAGAAGTACTTTTTAAGTCATTTCATAGAGAACATAGAAGATATGTATGGTAGCACTCAAGTATTTGTTTGATCTCCCTTGATGGGAGAAGACAGCAAAAGAAAAAACTTAAGAGAGAGTATGACTTCATATCTTTATCAAAAAAAGTTGAGGGTGATTAACATCACACTCCATCTATGGGCATTATTGAAATTTGATTAGCACAGTGTTGCGTAATAAAAAGTATTTATTTTCCACAAAACTTAAATGTATGGAGAGACAGGGACAGAAATAACTTATTTTTAAGTAATCATATGGAAAACGATTTTCTGGTAAACACCCATAAAACAAAAACACGTCTCACTACCTCAGACTCATCCACAGAAAATTTGGTCAAATCTAACTTGGCAATTTAAAAAAAATGCCAAGTTAGTGGCGAATAGTGACGTTTTGGCGAATAAAATAAGCACGGTGATGACGAATTTTCCAGGAGTTGACAACCCAACTAAAACACTCCCTGAGCTCTAAAAAACTATTCACTGATTTTTTTTCAATATATGATCAAACATTCGGAGATACAGGGAAACGAACGAACGGAATATTATTATTATTATAATATATTTATATCCCTACATAGCTATTCTTTTTGCCCATATTGGTATTTAAAAATATTGGTTTTGTTTTATATACGTACAAAATACACAAGAATTATAAGTTTGAAGTAGTAATTTTGGGGCATTTTCCATAAAGTTGATTATTTAAAAACTTTAATATCTCATTTAATTTGTATGTATATAATAACAAAAAGTAAATTGGAATCCTTTAAATCATTTTATCATCATTATCCAGGGAATAAATGTCGTAATGTTACAACTGTGGGTCTTATTGGGACTTTAATGATAGGAATTGCAAATAATGTGTTCATCCTAGGCTGAGTCGATAATAGCCCTCTGACACATATCCGGATTTAATAATTATGTTTAAAGGTATATTATAAAGGATCTGGTTTCAGTCAGGGTTTATAATTATTATAGACTCTTTTTGAACAGAATCAAGGTTACGATGATTACCTTTCCTTTTATGAGTGAGCTCATCACTCGTGCATCCAACGAGGAGATAGACCTCCGTCCCGGGCCCAAAGACAGTCTTAGCCTGCATCAACTGCCGAGCATTCCTGATGAAAGAGATCATAGATCCCATCTGCATAGATGCGAACCTTCCGAGGAGCATTACCGGACTTGGCCATATCCAACGTAATTTTGAGGGAGTAGTCGATCCCCTCCCGTTCCTTGAGGGCCATTTCGTCGGAGTCGAAGGGTGCGGGCAGAGATGACTGCGGAGAAGGACGAGAAGAAGGCCGAGAGGCTCCTCTTTTACGTGACATGATCCTTGAGTGGTCCTCCTTCTTACGCGAGTGAGAATTGCTTGCTTCTTCTTCTCCTCCTAGGAGCTAGGAGCTGTCATTTTAAGGGGCACGAAGTGCGCGCATAAGAATATAATGATTCACCTCAAGAGGAGCACATGTATCTGAAAGAAAATATAAGAGAGGGTGGTGATAGTGTCCTTCTTCTTGGGTCAATTATCATCACAAGAAGGGGAGAAAACTGAGTAGTCAATGTAATTAGAGTAATCCTACCTTCATACATTGTACAATAATAATAATAATGCCCTCAAGCATTTAAGAGACCTCTTATTAAGCTAAGAGGCAAACGTCACAGCTGAAGAAGAAAGGTAGAAAAAATAAGCATTGAATAAAAATACTGCTAGAGCATATGTATTTAGAAAAATATATATATTCACTAGAATGTAAACAACAAGTAAGTTTGCTTTTTTATGAAAAACACTCCACATCAGGATTTTTTACTCTTGAAGAACTGCGTGACCTTTGGTACGAGAGGACCAAACCTATCACATTTCCAGAGTTTATCCCGTATCCAGGAAGGAAGAAGTCCCACAATGTTATCACGGGCATATCGATGATCTGCAAGGACGATGGTTGCATAGTCATTGCTATGTCGAATGGCTCGTCCAATGGATTGATTCACGGCCTTCATGCAGGAGTTCTCGTAGTACTCTTGGCCTGCAGAGGAACCCTGAGTCCTATTGAGGTACTCCATTTTTTCCTTGAGCTCAATGCTGCCTGCGTTCGCGAAAGGAAGGCCAATCATGACCACGGCACGGCCCAGGTCATCACTGAAATTTATCCCTCGATCATCTTTCCACCCACTACACTGAAGAGAAAGGCACCTCCAGATACTTTGACGGCACGAGCATAGGCCTTTAAAACGCCTTCCACGGCGTCAGAGGTCTTTGGCTCCCGAAATAGGGGCTTATCCTTGGTCCATGAGGGGTTGGAGTTGAGATAGGCGTGAACTTTGGACTCATAGTCGTAGGAGGGAAAGAAAACAACGATTCCCCCGGGGATAATGCGCCCAAGGTTGGTTAAAAGACGAAGAATTCCAGGTAGCTCTCGGGAAGGCTTCTTTGTGTGAAGGAAAAGTCCAGTAGGCGTCCTGAGGGACCTTTGTGCAGCACCAGGGGGAGAAGATGCGACTCAGGAATGACGTGTCCGCAGGAAAAGTGATGGATCCGCTCAGGAGATCCACCCGCGGATAGGAATAGCTGCTTCTTGAATTCCTCTACGGGTCCATGGTGCCTCCGGCGACGATAATGGAGTGGCAGTCCCGTACGAGGTCCTGAAGTGATTGGCAGGGTTGAGAAGAAGGAATTTGAGGGATGTAGGGGAGTGATTTACTAGGACGCGTCCCTCGTCTAGGTCTTCGATGATGCAGGCCAGGAAGCTGGATAAAGCGTTGAGGGGAAGGGATCCGTCCTCATTGGACTTCCGTTCAGTATTTTGGGCAGCTTGGGCTGAATCATCATCTTTATCCTTTTTCATGGATTTGAGAAAGGATTGTGTGGTGTTGCTTAGGACGACGACTCCCGCTGGGTTAGGCTTATCTTGATACCTCTGAGCGAATCCTCGCAGTTTAAAGGCCAGCTTGCTCTTTGAGATGTAGTGGAGTAGCCGAACGAGATTGATGTTGAAGATTTGTGCTTCGTGTAGAAAGTCCAGAGTGGACATCATCCGTGAAGAAGTTAGGATTTGATAAAACTGCTCACGATAAAAATGAGCTGTTTCACATTGAGAATGTTCTTGGGCTTGAGGCGAGGTCGGAATTTCTTAAGGTATTGACTCAATTGTGACTCGATGTCCTTGAGCTGAGATTCTTTTATTTCAGAGCTGTGTATGTGGGCCAGGGTCTCCAGGAGATTATGGGCCTCATCGATAATGACGATGGAGTTCTGAAAGGAGATAGCAGAAATGAAATTGAGGTAAAGGGTAGGGTCGAACCCAGCATCTGATCTGTACGGATTCTGAGATTTGAAAGTTTAACGCTTCTATTTTAAGCGGCGTATATTTTCTAGTGCTTTTAAATGTACTTTATTTGAGGGTCAGCAGATGCTGAATCAACTTCTAGGCTACTTCAGTATGTTTGATATTACAACACTACTAGGCAACCTTAGTATATTTGACATTACAACATTACTAGGCAACTTCAGATTATATGACATTTCAATATTTGGATGTTCTTTTAGGGATTTTTCACCTAAGTGGACATCTGAATATAGGTTTAATGCCATTGTTCTTCAATCTAATCAAAACTCTCACAATGTCATAACATTGCCCAAACCGCAATTGAAAGCCTAAAAATAACTTGAATAAAAAAAATATTTAGAAAAGTCATGTCCAGGGGTAAATTGGGAGAAAAAATCATTATATAATGGGGGGGATACTGAAGGTGATTAAAAGCATTGAGGAAAAATATGAAGAATATATATCATAAATAAACTTATATTTATCAACATAGCAACAAGTAAATAAATGAAAATATTACCGCTGTGTCACTACATTAGTTCTTTCCATATTTGACTTTTCTAAAAAAATTTCAAATAAATGATGGGTTCTGGATCTCCAAGGTTAAAAATCCAAGATAAAGAAATATACTTTTATTTGAGCCCCAGCAATGCTATTTACAGACACACCAAATAAAAATGAACAACTTCATTATACAAAAGTCCAAATGAAATTTGAAAAAATATTATTTTATTGAAACAAGTATAATAGAAAATGTTACACAGACTTCAATAAAGTAATATTTATTATATTGTTGGTTTAATGAAAAATTCATGTTTAAGTGTATCTAATATACTTGTATAATCGTAACTCTACTTACAACATATTTACCAATATATACACTAACTAAATAAACTTGAAATCTCATATATATCTCGTTATATCATGCTGTAATCCGAAGCGACCCAATATAATGTTTTGTAAGAAAATAATGAAATTTGAAGAGGTCAACATATTCCAGTTAAAAAATGTAGGTAAAGCTTTTGGATTGCAATAAAATAAGTTGGTAAATATAATCAATAGGTAACTGGGAGGGAAGCGATGATATTCATCATGTGAAAAAATGAATAATAGTTGAGGCATAAATTATTGGTTTATAAGCGATTTCATCTTTTTTTTCTTGGTCGCCATATTTAGTCATTTAGTATTCATTTTCTGGAATTTTATAAACCAAAGATTAACTTTAACAGAGCATAAGATATTTTGATAAAAAAGTACAACTGTATAATCACTTTGGCGTAAGGGATCCATCCAAAAGGAGGATAGCTACGCCCATGTATAAAATATGGCATTAATAAAGTAGTTAATGCTCACAATAAGTATAAAAAACTTCCTTGCCTTTAGCTTAACTCCGCATGTGTCCCTCGTGGATTTATGGAGAAGGGTTGTAGGGCATGACGACGATCTCGGCATCACCTGCAGCATGTCGGGAGCTGTAATAAGGGCAAGCCTGGGTCTTTCGTCCGAGGGAAACCAATTCCTCAATGTCCTGAAATAAATGAAAACACATTAACTTTGGAACAAGTGATATTTAAAGTGGCTTAGTGCCACTCCATTGGAAACTGATTTCCTTTCTTCTACTACTTATTATCGACGGAGTGATGACCCATTTATCCTCAAATATGATGAAATAGATTAATCAATGATTATTTCTCTGAATCAGATGCTGTATTAAGTTATTATGGATGTGTAATATTGGAGGAGTCCCTTTAGAGGATCCATCAATGTCATAGATGGAGACCCATGAGAAAAGATTCTTAATTTTCATTAGATATATATATATATATATATATATATAAGTTGATGTTCGATTTTCAACCGTCATGGGTGAAGTGATGACTTATGTCATTATTCACGCATCTTTACTTTCTCAGCCAAACACGTTAGAGGTATCTATGTAGTATATTTGAAGAACAACATTATTAATAATACTCGCTACCTGCCGACGTCAATGACAAATGGAATTACTCCCCAATTATATTTTAACTTGTTCATTGAATGCCTAACAATTATAGCCCCTAATTATCCATTCCTGGTTTTAAAATTACAATGATGTCCGTGAGTGCCTTGGCCTTTAGGTCCTCAATCCGTCCGGTGGAGTAGTGTGGACATTTCTTGGCCGTTCCCGTTCGCTGCTTCTTTGTGGGCCTCTGCTCCTTGTCCACCCCCGTCGTCTTTTTGGAATCCTTTGAAGCTCCAGGCATTTTTCATTGATGAGGGTATTGTGACGAAGGCTTTGACGCCCTCATTAATACAGGTGGTTCCTCCGGGATCCAGGGATATGAGGCGAATCCTATCTGCATAGGGACTCTTTTTGACCTCCTTGACGAACTGACTCAGCTGAGAATGGGTGCGAGATGCGTAGTAGATCTATAAGGGATTCTAAGATGTTAATAAAGTAAGGTGTTTAAAAAATATATTAAGTGCTATTTGACGATTTTTTTTTAAAGTACACTTTTGTATATATCAAACTACTTAATTATATCTTGCCAATTACAATAATACCTAATGAAGCTTATTTTCATTTAAACTTTAGGTTTGATTAGAAATTAATATTTAAGGTTACTCCTCTTTAATCCTTTGTATGCAGGGACTTACAAGCAATGTAATTGATGGTAAAAACATCAAATATATTCGATCTACTAAATTTCTAGACAATTTAATAGTAAGTCAAGTAAAAATCATTAAAACTGTCAAAGTTATCTTTAAATAACGGCTATAACACTATTAACTTTCTGATTACTTGAAGTAATGAACATAGCTTAAATTCTATATGACAAAATAAGATTTTCACATATTTCAATCTATGACTAAATAAATATAAATGAACGCTGTTAAAAACAATCCAAATACTATCAAATCTTTTAAAAAAAGTCGATCTAATAATTGGCATTTGTAACAATAGCACAATGTGATATCAAGGATTAAAAGAAAAAGGCAACAGTTTTAAAACGACGTACGCGAAGACTATAATCCTCTTTTTCCTCCTCATCCTCTTGTCTATACTCTTCTTCCTCTTCACTGTCACAGTCGAGGAGGAGCAAATCCTCGTCCATTTCATTCGTTCTCTTCTTCCTTATCATCCTCCTTGCCTTTTCTAGCCGCTCCCTTCGATCCAAATGAAGAAGAGATTCATCCTTTGTTCGAGCCTTTCGCAGCTGAGATATTCTCTCGGCTTTGTCACGAAGAAACTGAAATCAAAAAGTGGGAATTATCATTATTTTATTATTATTATTTATATATATATATATATATATATATCAGGAAACGACCGGGACACTTTTTTCGCCGGGTCCAGGCCGGGACTTTAATATATTTTCGTTCCTTTCACATTTTTTTAGAAAATAATCTCCTAAAAAATGACGACGTTTTTTTAGAAAATATTTTTAAATATTTTTTTAAAATTTTAAAAATTCATTTCTAAAAAAAAACGTTGGCACTTCAGATGAAGAACGACCGACAATATTTAAGTCCCGGTCCAGGACACTCCAAAAACAGCCGGGACCCGGGCCGGTGCCCGTTCGTTTCCTGATATACATATATATATATATATAAACCAAATATCCGACTTGTGGGCGATTTAATTCGATAAAAACTATTTAAATGCAAAAAAAGAGTCGTCAGCGATAGAATTAATTGAAATGCGATCAAAACAAATTGTAAAAGATTATCAAATGTAGCTTTTTTCTTTGTGCATTTCAATACGAATACATTATCCAAAAAAATGTATCAATGAAGACAATGTATAATCAAATTTGATACAATGACGACGAAAGTCCAGCTCTTTCAATTGCATTGATTTTTATTGAAAGGAAATATTATATGGGGGTCGTTTATGGTAGTTTGTTCATGTGAGTTGAATTAAAATGCCCGAATTCCAATTTAAAGTGATTTTCTTTCCGAATCCACAATATGACGATCAGCGATATAATATCTCGAATCAAACAAAAACGAAACTATGATCCCCAAGCCTGCAAAATACATTTGCTTTAACAGCAACATTATTCATGAATCTGCACATTTACTTATTATCTGTCTAAATGATGGAGTGTCTTTCATTTAGAAAAAACTTATTTTGGCCTCCAGAAATTATTTACGCATCATAAATAAATTGTACTATATATATAAAGCTATTTAATATTTGCAATTAGTTTGAGAAGGAAGATTAAAGCTCCCATTAGTATAAATCATTCACATCGACTTATAGGTACACATCAATTGAAATGGTTGGATACATGAGTGTTGTCTTAAGTAAAAAGGTATAGAACGTAGAATTTATTTTTGAGAATAAATTTGCCCAATATATTTCACATTTATTTTTTAAGGAGACACTTTTATGAATCTTTTCTTACTTTCAGCAAATTAAATTGCGGACAGAATAGAGTTAAAGATATGTTCCAGCCACCGAGAGTTATGTTTTTGGAACCCCCTTGCTTTCAGATGAATTTTTTCCTTAAATATATTTTAAACCTCCTCCAAATCCTTTCAGAACTTCAAAGGATTGAGGATCATCCCTTCTTCATAGATATGAATAGTCTTTAATATATAGAACTTGTTCATTCTCTGCATGACTAGAAAAAAATAAAACTTTAAGACTCTCTTCAAATAAAAATCTACTTTTGCAATGGGATGTGGAAGTGTAAATACCTTTGTGACCAAAAAATAATGATAAAACCTCTCACTAAATCTATTTTTAATACATAAGAGCAGGCTTGTTGATCGGAGTTTTTTTCTGATCGACGATCAATAGCGATATTTGATCGCTGATCGGAGTATCGCAAAAGGTCCTGATCTTTATATCTTTTGATCGTAAGAAAATCACTAAAAAATAGCGATCCGATCAATTTGTATAACATAACTAAAAAAGAAAAAAACTGTAATAAGGATTTTCGATACAAACCTACATTTTTTAAACTTAACTAGCTGTCACATTGACCAAAATCCATTCCAACAACTAATATTTGTTTAGAAAACACAAAATACAGACTAATACTAATGGAAAAAGCCAGTGTGTGCTATCCTGATATATTTTTTGTCCTAAAATATACAGACAGGCGACTATGTAGAAGTCATTGTTTTGGAGCTCATAGGCTATGGGAAACATTTATTCTGGCATCTCCTGTCTTAAAGTATGCAGACATATGTCAATTGTGGAGCCAGAGTGTTGGAGTTCATAGGCTATGAGAAACAATCATTCTTATATTTTATTCCTAAAATATACATGGAGAAGTCGTTATTTTTGTCCAAAATATACATGGAGAAGTCGTTATTTTTGTCCTAAAATATACATGGAGAAGTTGTTATTTTTGTCCTAAAATATACGTGGAGAAGTCGTTATTTTGGAGCTCATAGGCTATGAGAAACAACCATTTCATTGCCATATAAAGATGAATGCTTATAAAGGTTTGACTGTATATACATTTAAATTTTTACTTAGAATTAGTATTAAATAGGTAATTTTTTTTGTAGCTCGCAATAAATTGATCGGATCGCTGATCGGAAAAATCTCTGATCATTATATCGCTATATCACAAAGAATTTCTGAATCGCTATTTTTATCCTCAAGCCTGCAAAAGAGTATCAATAACTTCCATTGCGTGTACTTTAATGCATGCACTCTGAAACTC
Organism: Caligus rogercresseyi; assembly: GCA_013387185.1. Taxonomy (NCBI): domain Eukaryota; kingdom Metazoa; phylum Arthropoda; class Copepoda; order Siphonostomatoida; family Caligidae; genus Caligus; species Caligus rogercresseyi. Next base: position 34,880,327 of record CP045890.1, read on the forward strand.
AAACACTTATGTTAGTATCAACTTTAAAGAAAATTAAAAAACTATTTAAAGTTATATTATAAATGTGTATATATATATATATATCGCACTTCCAAGCGGTTGTTTTAAATCATGCATTATTTAGAATATCAGTCCGTAACTACACACTTGCATCAAACTATAGTACAAAAGATGATTTGATGGGCTAATTATATTTTATAAAATTTGTTAATTTCCATACATAATAAAACATTTGAGGCAAACTGAATAATAGTTTTCCAATATGTTAATAATATATTAATTAAGTTTATGTAATTACGTCTTATTTAATAATAGCTATACATTTGTAATGTCGGCTTCTCAAATCTCAATATCCGCCCCTAATATAAAAAACAACTCCATTGATGCTATTATTAGGCATAAATGTATACTCGATTGATAGGTATTTTTTTAGGTTCCCTTGTGTTTGTTGACGCTCGACAAAGTAGTATTATTGGGTAGTTTCAATCCTTTTTCATACACACCTTGAGCTCTATTTTCAGTTCCATCTTTTGCTCATTGTCCTTTCTGTTCTTGACAGCGGCAGCAAACCAATCTTCACCTTCTTTTGTAGCTGCTTCTGGCTTCTTCTCCTTTGTCTTGTCCTCCAAGTATTTCATCCTGGCCTCCTCCCGATCCTTGAACCATCGGACTGCGCCGCAAATAATGCTCAATGACTTCCCTGTTCCCGTTGGGGACTCAAAGATACCAAGCTTACCTCCTTCAAGGCACTCAAAGAGACTGGACATAAAGGCCTTCTGAATGGAGTAAGGCTCCTCATAGGGAAAAGGGAAAGAGGATGGACTCGGAAGAGAATCCATACCTAATTTATGCCCAAGTCACGAAGCTCAATGATGAGCACAGAAATTATTCTATATTTATGAATAGATTTTTACTGAACAAGGTACTTGATAAAAGATATACATTATATAATGGCCAGTGATGTCATCATATGTTAAATTTTTACAAAATAATGATAGAATATATTTTAGAATGACGTCATTGGATATGTACTCTCTACTGTCTCAATATCTACTTCTCAGGCCTTGTTATATGGTGATGGATTTTTAACCGCCCTCAAGTCAAGTTCCTTGATGATGAATATGTCGGAATCACGAAACCTCTCTCTTCATTCATATTTGTATTATTTGAGTACTAGCTCTATTTCAAACTCAAATAGATGCAATTAATATATTATTACAATGCGAAGAAGTATGAAAGATTTTGATATAAAAGAAACCTTTGTGACCGATTTAGGGCCATAATAATATTTGCCACTATAGTTATTCATATATATATTGGGAACTTTAAATCGGATGTTTTTAAAATGAGACGTCGGCCTTCTCCTTAGATTTAATTTTTAATGCGTAGAATAGACGTTGTCCTAACAATAAGTAAAAAAATGACTTTTGTCCTTAGTTGAAAAGTCAACTAAAACATCCTTGATTTGGTTTAAAAATCGATTTAACTAATGTAAAAATATTTATTTTTAACGATGTACCTTTTAACTATTCGTTCCCAAGCAATGAAATTTACAATAATATTGACTAACAACCAGCTTCAAATTCTTTTGAGAATTACTTTCAGTTTCCTTCACTTACGAGGTATACCCGATACCCAGGGTTTAGAAATGGTTATAATTTCTTGTTAATTCTCTGATTTTGAATGACTTGTAACTGCAAGTAATCCTGTATAATCCTACAAATAAGTTGGATTATTTGCAAGTCATCATCGTGAACAAACATGTTTTCTCCGCTTATATATCATTAAAAAATAAACTTCGGACCGATTCACTTTCATCTCTGTTGACACCATTTAATTTCAATGAGATTGAACCAACTGTCATTGTAATCATGATAGGAAAATCTGTAAGATGCTGCAATTGAACAGACACACACATATATGACGTTTTTATATGTAAAATAAAAAGCAATGCGCGTCTTTATTGACTCGTGGACATGTTTTAAAAAAAATGATTCAATAAAAATATATAGAGTTGTTTATTTCTTTTCGTATTTGTAGAATCCCTCTCCGGACTTCCTTCCAAGCTTCCCTTCGCTGACAAGCTTGTTAATAACTTCACTTGGCTCAAAGAGGCTCTCATCCGGGTAGGCCCGATGCCATCCGTCCCCAATGAACTTGAGCGTGTCAAGTCCGACGTAGTCCGCGAGCTCAAAGGGCCCCATGGGGTATCCCGCACCCAGCTTCATTGCCGTGTCAATGTCCTTGGCGCTAGCGTCTCCACGCTCCAGCATTCTGACGGCTCCATCTGATATGGGACAAGAAGTCGATTCACGATGAATCCCGGGGTGTCCTTGCACTCCACCGTGACCTTCCCCATGCTCTGTCCCCAGTTCAGCATGGCCTGAAAAGTCTCGTCTGAGGTCTTGGGGTCCGCACAACCTCCAGGAGCTTCATGATGGGCACTGGGTTGAAGAATGGAGGCCTCCAAAGCGATCTTGTCGCTGGGTCGCTTCGGAGATCCCAGATATGGGGAGTGAAGAAGTGTTGGAGGCAAAGATCGTCTTCTCCGCGGGCTGCTGCAGCGTCCATTCACGGAAAAGCTTCCGCTTCAAGTCCAAATTCTCAACAACGGCCTCCACTACTAAATCCGCTGTTCCAATACTGAGCTGAAAAATGTAATGTATCGCATAAGTACAAACTTTAGGAGATGTTCTTTTTTTTTGTTCAATATACAATCAATGAAGATATACATGAATTGAAGTTTGATTTATTTCAACTTTTTGTTATAAGCTTAGAAAATGAGCTCAAGTGATAAACGTTACCTTATTGATCATAAACTCTATGGACCTAATTACGTTGTTATTACTATAACAACCGATCGTGCACATGATTTTATCTTAATATGGTCGAAAGTTACTATCATCTTCTGGATAACAGTACCGGATCCTTACATGATTATACAGGAATAATAGGAGGTAAGATAGAAAATTGTGAAAAAAAATATCTGTATCGGAAATCATATATAATTGAATAACAAAAAATTGATAGTTTTATGGAAATATAGCGTTCCAAAACTTGAGCTGAAAATGAAAAGTTTGATCCCTTCCAAGTTTGAAAAAAACCAACTGTATCACAACTTTACCTACTTAAGTATAGTTTTATAAAGTATCCATCGACAACACGTTGTTTTTAAGGTACTAAAATACAAGCATAATAATTATAATACTTAATTGTTAAAAAGACTCAATGATTCATTAAACTCATATTTTATACAGCTTTGAAAATCAGTACAGGGCGGTGACGTCCTCTATTGTCCCTCATACACTGTATAAACGGATTTATAGTGTCAATCTCCTAGAAACTAAAAAGGAGAAGCAATGTCCTGTGCATTTACAATTTTAGCTAATCAAATTAGCATTAACACATGACATGTATACATAAGTTACTCGATTCTACATTTAAAAATGACAAAATCCCCAAATAATATAATGATGTTAGTAGACAATCGGAGAAGTGTCAAAAACTGATATCAGGGTTCAAAACTTGGGTCTTCATTAGGGTATTGAAGCTTTTTTCAAGGGAAAATTATATATGTAGGAGGCTACTTCCCTAATGGTAAGAGTTTTTTTTAATAGGAAGGGATAGTGCAAATATAGAAACATCCAAATAGTCTAAATATTTAGTTGAAAGAGCGTAGAAGGCTCCATATATTAACTTAATTATGAAGTATATGAAAGTATTAATTATTTAAAATGGTTTACATTGACTACTTTTGATACATTTCTCCTTTTATAAAGGGTTTTTGTAATATAAGCATTTGTATCAACAATCTACTTTTTAACATGGCTTGAATGGATTAAATAGAGCCATTTATTGTATACCTGATATCCGTTGTATAGGAAATATTGGCAAGAGCACTCTCCACGAATCCCTGTGCCCTTCAGGATTCTCCTTGAACTTCTTTTGGCAACCCTTGAGATGCTCTCTTGAATACGACCCTGTGATTTATCAAGTACGGAGGGGTTTAGATCCACAAGGGTGACCTTATGACCCGTTTGTGCTCCGACCTGAGCAATCCCTGCACCCATGAGACCCCCTCCTACAACAATAAACTCCTGGATTCGACCCGAAGCCATGGCACTTGTCTGGAAGCCCCGTTTGGTGCTCAGTAATCTGGATAGAAATGCCATATTTTCCCTGAATTACTGCCTGAGAGAAGAGTAAGAGAGAGTGAGTGAGTCCGGAGATTATATTAACAAACACGCCAGATGAGAGGAATTTTAAACAAAAATATATGAAATGCAAGTTTCAATCGAGGCAGGCGGCTGATAACGTGTCGCTATTTATCGGCATCCCTTTAAAAAACGTCCATAATATAAGGACTATTTAACACTCATCAAGGACTAGGAAACTAGTATAAGAAATCCAACGACGATCATGTAAAATAATATAAAAAGAAAATCACTTCTATGACGTCATTGGTCCAATTGTTTAAATTTATTCTACCTACGTCTTCTCATATAGACTCTAAGCGTTAAAGTAAAGTAGCGCATGCAATAACATAAAATTCTTCCTTTTTCCCCCAAAAAAAATTGGACTAATATAGTTCTTCTAAGTCCGTAAGGGCGCTTTTATGCTAGAGCTCTTTGAAAATAATAACAAAGTATTATTATTTATATTTGGAGACGTTTTTTCAAGAATATTCTCCTTGGTTGTTCACACACCTATATCAAGAGGAATATATTAAAGGTGTGTCAAAAACGAACTCTCTAAGGCAGCAGGTTGGCGTTAGCTGACTCAGCTGTTGTTTTTCAAACAATGACGTCATCGTCATTGTTGAAATTTGCATATTATTATTCATTCATTTAAAAAGGAATTATTTAAAGGACCATTGATGGCTATCAATTATTGAACAATGCTCTCGACGGAGGATGTGCACTCCATTCACCGTTATCCAGGCTTACGAGTCACAGTCGGTTTCATGGACTTTTCTTGAACAGACCAATTGACTTGAGCTGTTCCTGGCACTCACACATCACTAGAGATAGAAAATAGAGGGATATTTTGAGCGTTTGAATGTACAATTGAGTTCAGGCTCTTGTTATCACTATTCTTTTTTTTTCCTCTTTTGAGGAGTATTTATTTCATTATGAAGTAAAGCTACTTGAACGCTTTATTATGAGTCGGCCGGAACGGAAGGTATTTATTTTATATTGAATCTCTGTTTTTGCTTCTGTTCTGAGGAAAGAAAATAGTGATAACAAGAGCCTGAACTCAATTGTACCATTCAAACATTCTCCCTTTCACACGCCAAAAATATATCCCTCGCTTTTCTATCTCTACACATCACTCCAAAACAAAGCAATTCCTTTGAGAAATTGATTTTGTAAATATAAAAATAAATAAACATATGACGTCAATGTTGAAAAACTAAGTCCAATAATAATAATAAACACAACGTAAAGTTTCCTTGTTCACCTCACCTTCTTATATTCTCCTTGCCTTTATATATTCTCCTTGGAAACATTAGAACTCTGTTTCTCAGCCATTGAAGGGGAATCAGATCTCTATATCTTTATATCTCTATGGCTTAACTCCTTCTGTCTGATATACCTTATCTCTATGTATCTTGCTTATTTTTGATCGACTGTTGACGTGGTTGTGACGTCATGGTATGCCGATATACGCACTATGTATAAAACAATAACAATAGAAAGTGTTGACATCACTTATTATCAGAAATATGTATAGTATTCTAGTCTAAGGCACTGATTGGAATTTTTTTTACCAAGATAGGTGCAGAAAACTTAGATGCTCCTAATAACACATGACTTACCATTAATTGGTTAAGTGTCGAACAGAAATGAAAATCAAGCCATGCATAATAGATAATCGAATGACTGATCTGCAAGTTTCTTGAAGGAAGACCTTGAAGTATGTTAAGATAATATTTGTGACAGCTTCATCTTCGCTCCGCGTCATCAGTGCGTCATTCCTTAGCATGCATAGGGACCTCCTTCGAACCGTCGTCCCTTGTGGGCCACGAGAGCCTCGAGGACGATAATGCGTCCATGGAGTCCGACTTAAAAAGCAAAGTGAGCGCTCTTAAAAGCATTTCCATCAACATCGGAGCCGAGGCTCGTGAGCATTACAAGCTCTTACAGGCAGCGGACGATCAAATGGACGCCACGGGAGGCCTCCTCGGGACCACTTCCAAGCACGTCATGAAAATCCTCGGGTATCAGCAGACGACAAAGCTACTACTTCATCTATCTCATTCTCTTTATCCTCTTCATCGCTTTTATCCTCTGGCTCAAATCAGATGAAATATACTAAAAGTTTTATCTGTTTTTGATAATCAATAAAGTTTAAGATTTATATACATGGAGGACGATGGCATTCCATATTTTTTCACAAAACCTTTTCTGAATAAAAGATGATACTGGAGATCAATTGTAGAAGGAAGTTTCGTGTAATGACCAGTATCATTTATCTAATTACTAGTTAGAAGAATACATTAGTTAGTTCTCAATTAATTAACACTTGCATCCATTTAAATGTTGTAACATGAAATATTTATAATCAAATAACTTATTTATTTAACTCCCAGATCGTCTCCACCTCATTGGAACTTAATACTGTATACATGGCTGTGGTTTAATTCTTCATGGTTGCATTTTATATCTTAAATACGGATACCGCGACTACCAGGGCGGAATGAGGTAGCTTTGGATCTTAAGTTGCTTTTTTGGGGACCTACTGAGTGCATCATTAACTCATGTTTTTACAACTGTTTCTAGAGGAATATATTATTAGGATTATACATGTTTATGTAGGATTACTATTATTATGATATAGATAGATTATATTAATAGATACGGATAGAACAGGATAATATGAGACTACATACTTATACTTATAGTACTTAGTTATTGTCTACTACTTCATATTTCACTCTCTTTAATTTTGTGTTATCTGTCCGTCTCTCAAATTATATTATGCTGAAGCATGTAACTAAGACTACGCTACTCAGTTCCATCTTGCATACTTTGGCACTTTCTATTATCAGTGGATCCAATCAGTGTATTTGGCTATTTTATCATCCCCATGAGCCAATACGGATTATTAATTTTGTACCATTGGTTTTATATAAAAAACTGTTTGACAGTTCAAAACCAATAGTAAGATTTTACTGACGTTTCACTATTAATGAAAATATGAATGAATGTAATTTGTATTCTCTACACCTTGGTTGACGCTTTGTTTGAAACTCCCAATATTCCATAGTCGTAGCCGCTGCTTCATTGCCGCGTGTACATTTTTGGGAGAAATAAAAAAGTCTATTAATTATATATTCTGAATCCTCAAAATTGCTTCCTAAAAATTGTTTCATGTGCAAGAAATTTACAAATACAAAAAATAAATTACAGATTTCAGTTTATTAAAGATTATTGACTATATATAAACCACCATCATCGATCCAAGATTCGCCACATGAAAATAACAACCACGACAAAAATATATTTTGTCATGAATATAATTATGCTTTACGACTCTTTTTTTTTATTGACAAAGTTCATATATATATATAAAACAAAGAAATATATATAAAGTGATGCTAATGCAAATTAAATCATGAATAAACATTTTAGTTTAAAATTTAAGCATCACAAATGAACACACAATTATTTAAAAAAAACTGTAATTAAAACTGACAAACATTACAAAAATTCCAATAAACGTATTAAAACATTAATTATTTTAAATCCTTGAATTTTTAAAAGTTTTTTGATGATGTCCTTGTATAGAGGAGAACGGGAAGGCAAATATCGGATTTCTTGGGCTCCATAAGTCCAAGAATCATCCTTTACGACTCTTTTCAATTAAAAAAATCAGTACATTTTAACTGGACAAGCATCAAAGCCTCGTTTTAATTCATTATTACTATTTAAAAAATTAGAAAAAGGAACATCAAATACAACTATCGTGACGATCCTTTATTTATAAGGTTGTTTTATCCTTTTTTTTCAAAGCAATTATTTTTTTATGATTTGGACTGTACATACATCGAACTTTTTCCTCAATATAAAAAACGATATACGTATTAATAATTACAAATGTGTAAGAAATAAAACATTAATGCATTTAACTTTCATTTAATGAGTACAATAAGGAATACATATTTTTTACTTTTCTGAATAATTTAAAGATATTGGTCTACATATTATATCAAATCGTCAATTCTGTCCCGGCGCCAGGGAATAACTAGTGGGGGGAATTCTTTTTTTCCAAGGGGGTCACTATATTTCTTATTTATTTGTAACATATAAGTATCACACTTTTGAGCTCACGAACGAAAATTTAGTGTGATTTATTGAAATAGTAAACGTTTCCCTTCATTATATTCCAGTTTGAGAGAAGTTGAAATGTAATTTATCAGAAAGAATCAAGAAATAACGTTATAATTCGAATCCGAGATATATTCATTTTAAAGCTATAAAGCTTATTTATATCCTCACGATGCATCCTATCGAACCAAATAGGGAAAGCCCGTAAATAATCATAGATTGTGAGTTCCTTACGATGCCGGGGCCGCATTAGTCTTAAATGATTAGCCAAAGGAATATCAGGGGATAAGATACTTTTGATATTTGCATATATAAATAAAAGGCATTCATCATTTCAAATAACAATAAATTTTATAATCTTTTTTTTTGTGCCAATTTACAACCTTATTAAAATATAATATTCATTAAAATGCATCAAAAGGCGTGTCATGAACAATATACTCTTTTAAAGAAGTAAAATTTTAGCAAGAGGGACTCGTGTAGTTTCTCATTTTATTAAAAAATATTAATTTTTTCGGTAATAAAATGAATTTCTTCCTGGTGCGGTCCAGTATAAAAGTAAAAAAAACAACTTCATTTTGCAATTGCATATTTAAAAAAATCATGAAATTATAATTTAACATATTCTAAAATTTTCTACCACATAGCTGCACTCTGAATAAAAAAACATTTTGATGTTTCAAGCTAATTCCTGCAACAACAAAAAAGCACAATCTTTCTTCTGCTTAGTCCCATATATGCTACCAAATGTCAATGTGTTTGTAAGTACTCTGTATTTAACCAAAAGAGAGAAATATTTATAATCTTGACAATGCTTTCCATTTTCCGAAATAATAGCCATAGGAACAGTAAGAGGTACCAAATCATTGGAAAACAGAGGAAATTATCAGCTACATTATTTGCACAACACAATCAAGCTCCTTTGTAATTCCTTGAGGAATTAAGAAGCTCTTGAGCCGGAAGCTTTCCCTTTTGGAGAAACTAGAGAATGACGGAGGCCTGTGTACCCGAATCCGACGGGACAAAGGACCCAGGCTATTGAATACACATTTTTACCTTTATTCTCTTATACCTCACCTCTTTTCTTCAATTTATATTTTAACCCACCATGACTTTTCTAATTGTTATTACTCCCCACGTCTTGTAAAATGTTTGAGATAATTGACACTAATCAAGTTATGTTTTTATTTATTTTTAATGTCTATCTTTGAATAAACGTTTCGTCCTTTTTTATCTATGTATTTCAACGCATTTGTTTAATGAACCTATCATATATGTTGTCCCCGGGAACTTTTGAGCGAGTTCTGGCATTGGACAAGTAGGGCGTCCACGAAGGGCCGCAGGAGCCGCCCAGTCAGTGAGAGCGTCTCTATCCTACAGACACTCTCCACAACACTATTTTGGTTCTCGGTGAGAGAAAGCCGATTTTTTATAAAATCCATCCCACGAGGCATAGGGAAGGCAGGTCCCAGGACCATTGACCAGAAGGAGCTCGGGCCTTACTCGGAGGAGGAGTCGAAAGGAGGCCTTGAAGCCACAAGGGTGCTCAAGACCGATGAGGCATATGACTGGGCCACACTGCGGGAACGGGGGATCCGGAATATAGTCCCAGAGGATCCACTCCCTTCAGACGCTCCAAGGAGTTCTCATCCGTCTCTGCTATGGCGTAGATCCGTGAGCGGAAACGTGAGGAAGAGTCTAGAGCCGAAAGGAGCTTAAACATCTCGGAAGTGTGCCCTCCGGAGCCAAGGACGACTAGGGTCTCTATTGAAGAAGACTGCGGAAATGGGCAAACGTATTTCTGGGAGTTCCATAGCTCTCGGAACAGTCGTAAGACCACTAAAAGGAATCCTATAGCGATGCTAACCAAACACCTAACCTCATGACGTCATCGTCCTTCATAAACGTCAAATGAAATATTGTATTTCACGGAACCTTTCCTTCGTAAGACGTTTACATAAAAAAGTGACTCTAAGATGAATTTTAAACAAAACGAGACTATGTATTGTGAAGTGGAGAAAATAAAATAACTAACTTAGCATTACGATATTCTGATTGTTAAGGCAGGGGGACGAAATGGATTTGATTGTGTGAGCTACTGGTGGATTGTGAACATTAAAATCGTAAAAGCCTAGCTGGAACAACTGATTAATACCACTATGTAATTTATGGGATTTAACCCCCAGGCTGAAATTCCTAATTTGAGCTCCAATTTTACTTAAATTCCAAAGATGGCCACTTAAAATAGCGCCCGAATAGAGGTTTGGCCTTTATGGGCATTTTTTGAAAATCAGATTTTCACCATTTTTAATGGCTTACAAACAAAGATCGTAATTTTGTTACATAGTGTAATCAGTAATTCGGTTGTACCAACGGAATATTTTTGCTACAATCACTTTAAACCAAGGAGTACTAAAGAGATGGAGGGAACACTCCTAATGTAACAATAATTTTGTACCAATGTAGTCACTTTACACAGTTTTTACTACTAAAAGAGATGAAATTAAGTTTCTCACGACGACATTCGAGTCCAATAAAGAGGAAGAGGACTCCACGTCTACTTACAACCCCCTAAGGATGAGTTGAGGATTTGTGCCGGTGACTGATCATCCCGTGAGTCTATAAGCTTTTGGAATCGTCGTTGAGAACTAATTTCATCTCTTTTAGAAGTATAACTGTGTAAAGTGTGACTACATAGGTACAATATTATTGTTTCCATTAGAGTGTTTCCCTCCATCTCTTTAGTACTCCTTGCTTTAACAATCGAATAATGTGACTGATTGCTAATTATTACTGATACTCTGGGGCGGGGGTGCAATTCATACTCAGTAAATCAAGAGAAACATTTAAAAACAAAAAAACATGAGAAATACGTCCTGGATGATTGCGAGACTGATAACCTTGTTAAATACTCAGAAAAAGGGTTTCTTCTTTAGTTTGTATAAAACTATTAGATATATTTTCATATATGCTTGAAATACTCCTTTTCATGCCTGAAATCAATTCAACCGACACAATAAATTTTCATAGCCTAGAATAGAGTGATATAATTTATAAAGTAGTGTGCATCATACACAAAAACATACAAAAGAGTTCACACAGGGATTTCGTTCATTTTTATTTATTACTTAGATTTTTTATTTACTCTTTATGAATTAAAATGACATTTCTTCATTTCAGGTCTCATTAATACATTAGATCGTAAAAAGATTTTAAAAATTCATAAGCGAACACAACATGTAGATGTATTATTTTCCAATCAACTTTGTGTTTGAATAAACTATTATTTGGATGGTATATATCAAGGTCTGTATAATTAGACATACCTTGGTATATAATATACCAAGAACGTTTATATCATGTATTCTTTAATGGCAAAACGTCATAAATCATATTATCATTTGCGTAACAGGGCTACCAATGTCAAGTCACAAATAATAGAGTTTAGGACTACCACCCCCCAGACAATCACCCCCCGTGCCATTCACCCTCGTACCATATACCTAACCAAGGAATACTGAACTAAGTTCAGAATTCTTTGACCTAACTTACTAATATTTCTTGTCCCTTAAAGTCTACTTATGAAGTTAAATGTTCTCTTTTACATTAGTGTTTGTAAACTATGTTCCTAATATCGGTCATATAAGACATATGGCCGATAGTATGAGCATAGGTTTTAAACATTATGCAATTTGTCTTAAGAAAACAAAGTTAACTTCATATGTGAACTTTAAAAGATAAGAAAAATTAGTAACGGGGGGGGGGGGGTAAATGGCACGAGGGGTGATTTTCTGGGGGGTGGTAGTCATAAATCTTATTATTTGTGACTTGACAAAAATATGTGGTAGCAAAAGATTTTTTGGACGTAAGCTGGAAAAATAACATTACAAAATGGAATTCTTCCCGCAGGCCGATATGACTTCATTAAAAAATCTCCAGCAAGCGAATACTCAGTTCGTTTGGCAATATGACGTACACATTTTTTCAATATACTTTGATTATTTTTAATTAAACATGATTTAGACATTATGAGTTTATGCTCCAATCCTCTGTCAGAATCACTCAGCTATCAAAGTTTTTGGAATATTCCAGAAATGACAGAGTTTGCCATAGAAGGCCAAAAGTCTGAACAAAGTTAAACCATATTGTATAAGTAATTGTTTATTTTCACAAATTGTTATTAATACTATATTTTCAGTTTACTACAAATATTGGGTACGGTTACTTCGATCTCCTACCTGAGCTAGAAACAAAGAGAAACCACACTTCAACACGGCCATCGTGCTAACATTCCTCACAAAACCTCTCTATTAATTTACTTATTATAGAAGAAGAAGGAAAAAAAGTACTCGTTATCCAGTGTTGAACATATTCATGAGCCGAGTCAGTGCTAGGAGCGACCACATTGATGAGGAGCTCCCAAACGTCTCGCCTCCTCCTCCGATCATTGAGGAGGAGGATGAGACGATACGGGGCAAATATAATGACTGGAATCATGCCACCCGTCCACTCCCATTCGAGAAATTTGATCCCAAGCAATGATGAATCAATGTAAACAATAACAATAATAAGAAGGCAGGAGCACTCTGGATGACGATACCTTTTTTCCTTCTTCTTCTATAATAAGTAAATTAATAGAGAGGTTTTGTGAGGAATGTTAGCACGATGGCCGTGTTGAAGTGTGGTTTCTCTTTGTTTCTAGCTCAGTAGGAGATCGAAGTAACCGTACCCCAAATATTGATTGACGATGATTTTTTTAATATAAAAAATCATTTAATTGATACTTCCAATGATTATAATTTATAATGTACTATTCTAGTGTATGCAGTAGTGACGTCAGTTATAATATGTGATTATTGCTTACGCTTCTCTAACTTCAATGTTGATTTTGATAAAATGCAAGTGTATATTTAAGTTAGGTATAATTGGCCTTTGCTAAAGCAAACATCGATCGTTGAGAAACGTTGACGATATCATATATCCTCTCTGATGATAAATCACTCTAGCTGACCGCCAATAAATTACACAATGTACAAAATTAAGGCCTTTTTTTACCCTATTTTATTCTTACTTTGCACGAAGATAACTGGGCCGAACCATTAGAAATGATGAAAATCGGGATTTTCAAAAAAAGGTCATAAAGGCCAACCTTTTTTTCGGACGAAATTTTATGTGGTATTTTTGGAATCTATGTAAAAAATGGGACTCAAATTAGAAATTTCAGCCTAGGTGCAAAACCCTGTTACATAGTGTTATTTATTGAACTTTTATCCTTAAAAAGGGTGGAAAATAAAATAAAATCAATTGGATCATCAACTAGAGGCATATATTACACTCAGAAGTGCAAACCTCCGCCGTCACGGGTCCTTATGGCTTACAACCAACCAACCACCGCCAGTAAAAAATACCTCCTTCCGGAGGTAAAATTAATTATTCATGATATATAAATTGAACGATGATTTCTAATAATTATATAAAGCACTAATTACCCTCCGCCGAAGGGGTATTGTTTTCACTGGCGTTGGTTTTTTGTCAGCAGAATAACTCAAAAAGTACAGACCGGATTCGGATGAAACTTTGTAGAGTTGTTGGAATGCCAAAAGAACAAGTGATAAAATTTGGCATCTCTGAGTGCAGAATTAAGATGCAAAATGAACTAAATACTAATACATATTTCAAGTTAGCCTACTCTGCCATAGATGTAGCTGTGCTGTGAATTGGGTCCGGGAGCGTCTTTCTCTCGGAATTTTACGTCGAGGGAACCCTCCCCCATCCCTCTACTACGCCGCCCCAGTCGTGAAAAATCCGCCTCGGAAGCTCTTAGGACCCCGTGACGGCGGAGGTTTGCACTCTCTGAGTGTATATTTGCCATGGCAAACGGGATTGAGTTTTTTTGCATACATATATTGCTATTTTTTTTCTTCAATATACGATGATATTTAATTTATGGCATAATATAAAATATTTAGATATTCCCCTGCGACAATATTAGCAATTATTCATGCTAAAAAGAATCATTCATTTCTTATCCCAGCGGTTCCCAAACTTTTTCTGCTGGCCCCTTTGGTACATAAAAAATGAACATACACACGTTTTGTTCTCAGATTCCATTGCAGTTTATTTCACAAATTGTAATTAATACAAACCTCAACCCTTTTTTTGTTTTTGTCCATTTTCTAGCATGTATTTTTCTACTGCATTTATATTTTCTTTCATATTAGTTTTTCCCGCGCCCCTCCCTGCAATTGCTCTGCGCACCCCCCCCTTTGGAAACCACTGTCCTTAGCCTTTGAGTTTTATTTTTTGAATAAAAAGGTATGATGAACATTTTTCTACAAAATAAAGCATGCAAAAAAACAGACTTGGACTAATATAAAGCGAATCCAATCGAATTTCTGAAAAAAGAAGAAGTAATTTTCGACCCAATGATTTTAAATCCTTTTTTTTTTGTTAAAATTGATTTAAGAACAGACTGGATTCCATATCGCCCAACTCTATTTTTTGGAGCGATCAATGGCTAATAACTCCAATACATCTATAAAGGACAAAACAATAATGTAAAAAATGTCTCCTGGCAACGAAAAAACATATTATTTCACCTCACGTAGGCCTATTTTCTTCATAGGTCAATGAATAAATTATGAATCAAAACACGCGTTCTACAAATTGTATAATGACCAAACAATGAAACTTTACCCAGTGAGTAATAGAAGCTATTAAAAAATATCTATTCAGTTTACACTTTTCATTTAATTTGCTTATGAGTCATTTATCTTTTGCCCTTACTGTTAATTTATTATATCGAAGAATACTAAAGCACCTGGAAGTGAGATATTGAAAGTGATTGGCTAAAAGCTGTCTTTGAAAGAGATGAAACATGTGACATCTAAAATATTGACAATCGAAGAAGGAGTTACATATTGACCATAAAGAATATATAGTAACGAAGTTACGTATTGTAGAGCTGATATTGGGATATTAGCAAGCTTGGATTCCGGTACAAAAATCTACCCCGGTTCGATATTCGGTATATACTTTCTACCGAATCGATATCGGTATTCGGTAGCTTTTATTAATATCGACAGTATCGATCGATATTCGGTACGGTAGATTAGAAAGGAGAGAAATGTATTTATGTATCTGCTTTTACTTTCTCCTATGCATTCATTCGGGCAGTTTATAACACAATACACTTAAATACATCATTTGTTATAATTTATTAGAGGTTATTTGAAATTCAATATATACTAATCTATATAATTATATATGTACTTGGATTTTGTAGGATATGGAAGGCTATATATATTTTTATTTACTGTCTCTTATTGTCCGATACCAAATGCACTTTCAAGTACTCTAGTATTCAATGCATAGCATAAGCTTATATTGAATGTATATTTATGTATCTGCTCTATACTACTATAATTATCGTTGTTTTATTTTATTTTGAAGTTCAAGTTCTTCACACAAGGGAGCGCTTGGGCACGCGCCAGTTGAACGATGTTTCTCTGCTATTGAAGGGAATAAGATCTATATTTTATGTCTCTATGTCAGCACCACATCAGACTTTCAAATATACATCCCGTTGTCAATGGTACGGTATTCGTAGTTTCTACCGAATATCGTATAATCGGTTCGATATTTGAAATCTACCGTCGGTAGTATCGATAGCCGATTTACATTCGGTTGTCGCAGCTCTGGATATTGTTAGGTTTCAATAATTGGGGAAAGAGAGTGACAGACAAAACACAAGACAGAGTTAGTCTTCATATATATGGTATATTCTCTCCATGAAAAAGGGAGTGCGAAGAGTGCATATTCTCAAATGATACTATTTAAATCATACAACTTTTATATCACTGAACACTTATTTTGACTTATTTGTAAAAAATGGTACTTCAATATGTTCTAATTTCATTTAAGTATATATAAAAATTATCACTACCTAGTTTTTTTAATTTGTGAAGGTTTAATGCAATATTTTATAAACTAATTTATTTTCTCAATTTTTTTCCATCATATTTATGTTATTATTTAAAGAAAAACAAAATTGGACCATGGTTCTTTAAACTTTTATGTTTTTTGTTATTATTTGATGATCCAGTTATCGACACGTACTAAGGGCCGTAACAATGCCTGCAATTATAACTGAGTTTGACGCCATTGCTCTACAAGTATACAAAACGTCTCGACATAAGAAATATACCCAGGCTTGTGAACGGAACGCAAAATTGAACGGCGTTTCAGCTGACGCACGTTCAATGAACGGAACGACTTGAACGGAACGCACCTTTTTTTGAACGCTGAACGTTCAATGTTTCCCAACTTTTCTTTGACTTTTTTTGGAATTATTGTTTCAAAAAAAAATAATCATCACTACGCGTACTTTTTTTGGAAATTCTTCTCTAAAAAAAAAAACTTCATCACTACGCAGTACTTTTTTTGGGAAATTCTTTTCTTAACAAAAAAAACGTGCCTCACGACGTCTTTCTAAAAAAAAAAAGTCATCACTACGCAGTACTTTTTTGGGAATTCTTTTCTAAACAAAAAACGTCATCACTCGCATTACTTTTTTTATATTTGAACGCTGAACGCTAACGGAACGCTGAACGCAACAACATTGAACGGAACGCTATATTTTTTTGAACGCTGACGCAAAAAAGCGAACGCTCACAAGCCTGAATATACCTAAATTAAATATATATTGGCGATCCTCTTGTCATTTTAAATGAGTGTTAGTTGCTCCAACCTGACATTTCACGTTCTCCATGCTCCTTCTTATCACATAACATGGATTCCTTTATCTTTTGTGGCAGGTATGTAAAAAAAAACCAAAATTTTGAAAACCCCGAAAAAAACCGGTTAAAAACTCCGGGTTTTACCGTGGGTTTTTCGAATTTCGGGGTTTTTCAAAATTTTGGGTTT
>CP045890.1:34897681-34936157 GCA_013387185.1 Caligus rogercresseyi
TTCAAGTCCCACAGTGGCAAATCTCTATACATTTATCTCCTTCAAAACTACACAAATTAAAAAGATGAGCATGTTTTACATTTTTATTAGATTTTACTTGAGTATTTATATTTTTTTTAAAGCATATTAACATTTATTACGTTTCTTGATCCGTTGGATCTCCGGAACACCCACAATCTTCATTGGTATAACAGATATTAAGGTGAATCTAAAGGATTCTGGATTCAATTGATCTATGTTGTCATACAACAATCCACAGCTGTGTTTTTTATGAAAATAAGTTATTTACAAAATATATATAATTCCAAGAAAGATTCAAGGGGAAATTTTTTTTAAAAATATAAGTTAATTTATAGTCAAAATTAAAGTCCCTTTAGCGACCTATCACTTCATTAACAAAGGAACAACGATAAACAAAAACAGAATTTGCAAGAACGGGTGGTATCAAAACAAGACTTTTTTTAAATTCATTTGTTCACTTTTTAAGTTTCAGTGGGAAAATGTAATCTTGGAGTTTGATTGGCTAATAATGGTAATAAATATATAAATGAATCTGTTATTCAGTGTCCTTAAAAATATTACTATATTGCAGAAAAAATTTATAAAGAGTGTAAAAATACACAACGTAAAAAAACATGTTAAGATGTTTTTTAGGGCAAGTTTTCGTGCTCTTATTCAATTCAAAGTCAATTCCTGTCCATATATTTGTGGAATCTTGCCTAGAACTCGAATATCTCGCGGACGTAGCTATTATTATTGGCAGATGATCAATGACTCTAATTGGGTCCCATCCGCTAACGCTCTGGCGATGTACGCTTTTAACCCTCGAAGAGAAATGTTATGGATTTGATTCATCATATTTATACTTGATCAGAACGACCTCAAACATCTCTTACATTGGTCGGAGACGGATCTTTTATGGTTTACTGTAATTTCATCACGCGTAATTCGTCGTGGACCGTTTTATAGCCGTTTTTTTTGTCGCCGGTATTTACATCACTTGCTCTTTTATAGTCAGCCAATTTTGTCGTTCTTCTTTGTAGTGGGTATTTTTGTCGCGAAGCAGCTTTGTTGTGTAGTATTTCCTCGTTCGTCTTTTTCTCGTGGGTATTTTTGCACGTAGCTTTTGTAGTGAAGCGTTTTCCGCGCGATTTATTTTCCTTACTTTGTAGACCTTATCTCGCTCAGTCGGGAGTACCATGGGGCTTTAATCTACCGCTGACACTTTTTTGGGAGAATAGACACACGCCTTAGAGTTTTGCACACCTGAGCCTTAGTTGTCCGCCAGGAGTACTATGGGATTATAATTGACTGCCGACGTCTTATTAAGGTAGAAAACTCCCACCTGTCTATTCCATTCACCAAATAAAAAGTACTAGATACAGATCCGATCCCTCAACTGAACCATAAAAATAGTTGCATCACTCTACGTTATTTCCAAAGAAAAAATACCTTCAAAATATCGAAATGGGTTCTTGAAGATGATAATTTTCTATAAAGTTAAGGTTCTAACGGTAAGAGGACAAATTTGATCTCTCCTAAAGGAGCATAGTCTCTCCTGGTACATTTGTTATGAAAACAGTTAAGGGCTATTTAAAGTCCTGAGAAAAGGAAAGCAGCTCGTCTGCAAAGCGTATTGAGAATGCTTTGAGCGTAGGAAAACTACTTATATTCTAGAAATATTTCCACAGCAAATAGAATCCTAAATCGTCGTAAAAGGTATGGGCCTTGGTGGCAATCGATTTCAGGAAGGCGTTTTGACTCCATTCGCCATTGTCATATTTTAAAGTCATGTAAGTGGTCTCTTTCCAAAACGTTTTTTTTTACCCCTCAGGGCTCTATTGTTCGATGGCTCATCTCTCCTTTCACTGGAGGGTATCAACAGTCCTCCCAGTCATCTTAAGACTAGTTGTAGAACAGGGGATGCCCTGTATCGCCTCTTCTATTTGTGGCAGCGATTATGAACTCTCGAAAACATTAATTAGAAAAGTACTCGGGATTTGGAGTGTCTTTTAATGGTGTGAGCATCTGCTCGACCTTTACGCGGACGACGTAACTCTCATGGTAGAAGCCAGCTCAGAAAAACAATTAGTCACGAGAATTGAAATACTGTTCTCGTCCTTTACCAAATTCGAACATAAACTCCAGATTAGCTTTTGTCGACTCAGCGTCAATTCCTTGGGATCAACGTTGCTTCTGCTTCAAGCATCGCGGATAAGATAAGATGACCAGGATCTTAGAAACACTACAAAAAAAGCGTAACTTTTGACAAAAGTATTCCCCTCTCTCGTTTTGAAAGACTAATAGCATGGAAATCAGCAATTATTCCAAAAATTTGGCATATTCTGAGATACATTCCATTTTCAAAGGATCTATGCCGTGATATTTACAGTATAAGATCAGGGTTAATTTGGGGAAACTCAAGGCCATATGTTTCCCAGAGTAGAATAGACACCAAAACGTCACAATGGGGACTAAACGCTCTAAACGTGGAATGTATGTGGAAATATTGAATCTCTCATGGATGAAGAGGCTTTTCACAAATCATGACTTCTGGTCTTTAAGAATTAAAAAAATATTTTTAAATAACACAGGACACCATTTTTCAGAAAGAATCCATGTGGGACCTACAGAACTCTTTAAAGTTCTGCCTCTGTGTGGCTCTTACTGGAAAAAAAAATGAAACAATCGTGGAAGTCAGTCATAGAGGGGTGCTTCCTCTTTTGGGTTCAGATGAGCCATTAAACGAAAACCCTAGACTACTTAGTCGTACGGAATTTCTCAAAGACTGTCACCTTACCTCGGTTGGTCAATTCCACAGAAACGAGGAAAAAACAAAAAACTTCATCCTGGACTTTAGGGTGAAAAAAATAATAAAAGACCGACCAGAGCCTGAAATTCCGTTTGGCCCACCCATCCCTTTTTACATCGGCTTATCCAATCTTAAAATCAAGATGTTCGCCGAGCATATCATAAAAATGTTGAGCAAAAACCGCCTTCGGAAATTGTAAAACGAAGACTCCATAAGCTCGATGAAAGCAGGAATGTGTCCTCGTTATGTCCTCAAATCATAATGAAGAATCCCTTCTCAGATTCAAGACAGAAATGGCTCCGATACAGGCTGGCAACTTCATCTCTCTTCATGAGTAAATCGAAGATCCATTCAGAAGATCAACTATGCCACTGGTGTGGGAAAGAGAAGGAGACCTCGTTCCACTTTTTCTATTTCTGCCCAATCATTATCCCTGTTGTTAAGTCAGTAGAGGAAAAAATTCAAAGGGCATACGGTGAACACCTTGAACCCCCAGACTGGCTAATATCAACGTCCCCCAATTATGAGAACGCTTTTAAAATAGAGTCCATAATTTCCAAGGTTCAAGGAATTCTGTACACCTCGCGGGTCAAGGGGAACCCTCTCCCTATAGGACTGGACAAGTTGGTGGAAAGATACATCTCCCTCCTAGACCGAATCAATTATTAATAAACATTTATATATTTTATGAAAAAATTTAATCCAAGTTTTATTTTTTTAAAAGCATTTTTCGTGATTTAAACTTTATATATTGACCATTTGTCCCCTACCACTTTTATATTTACAAAAATGTTGTATGAATGAAATATAATTTATAACTATTAATAATATTTAAAAAAAAAAAAAAAAAAAAAAAAAAAAAAAAAAAAAAAAAACTCCATTAGGGTTGTTCTTATTGATTTATTTTCTTATTGAATTGATCTTTGGATATGAGAATATACGATTACCATTTGGGTAACGGCTGTTAGTGTTACCTGGATAGTAAGAAAAAAGAAGGGAGAGAGTATTTTGCCTCACTTCTCTCCCCTCTTTCTCTTTCTATCCAGGTAACACTAACAGCCGTTACCAAATGGTAATCGTATATTCTCATATCAAAGATCAATTTTTGGGGGATACGTAGTTTTGCTTATATCTCTTAAGTATAGCGATTTTTAGAACACAAACATATCAAATGAAAGCTTGGTTAACCAGCTTAATATTTTGGTATACTAAATCATGTCAATTTAATAGTAAGAGCTATATGTACATAAAAAAAGCCTATCTCGCGTA
This sequence comes from Caligus rogercresseyi, assembly GCA_013387185.1. Classification (NCBI taxonomy): domain Eukaryota; kingdom Metazoa; phylum Arthropoda; class Copepoda; order Siphonostomatoida; family Caligidae; genus Caligus; species Caligus rogercresseyi. Next base: position 34,901,763 of record CP045890.1, read on the forward strand.
CAAAATGACGCATATAATGGATTATGTATGCGTCAGAGACAAAGTAAAATTTTGAGAGGATACCTTGACGCAAATCTAAGAAACACATTATTTTTTATTTTTTTTCATAATCGATTTCTTATAGGTCAATACAGGCTCTGAATCATATGATGTAAACTCAGATTGTACTGAATTCTGAATTGATAGAATGCACCAAGATCATTTTTGGATTAATCATCTAAAGGTTTATTAAACTTAAAAGTACTATTTTACTCTCAAGCGAACAAATCATCTTCAACAGGCGAGTGAAGTTAATTGATACAAAAAAGCTATGAAATATGCTAACATTACACACTCCCTTTCTTGCTTTGTTTTTACTGAAAACTTTGTTTTATTAAAAAACATCAAACATACGTCTGGTAGTAAATTAGATTTCCTTTAAATTAATAATTATTATTGAAGTCTGTAACGTCCACCATTTTGAAGAAAATTTGCGAAAAACTATATTTTTACTAAATTTTTACAACTTTGACCTCTTGAGCAACCCCGTAATGTTGACCGATTTTGTTCAACTTTGTATGTCGTCTTCTTTTATCACCAAGAAACAGAAAATTCACAATGTTGCTAACATTTCAACATTGAAAAATAAGAACAACCCTACTCCAGATAGTTCTTCTTTAATTCATAGTTGTCGAGTTGTGTCTTCTGTATGCATTCTTGGTATTGAATGGAGGAAAAATGGTGTCTCAGAGGGTAATTGGTCTCAAATGAGTCGGATGGTTTATAATAAAGTGAGGCAATGGCGCAATCTTTCTCTGCAGAAAAGGATCGACCTATATAATACCCGAGTGATTCCACTGGTGATGTATAGAGCCAATCCATCCCGTTATTGCTGAATTAGCAATAGTAGAAGAAGACTCTTGGCTGCGCACTCTTTTTCATAGTCATATCTACCCTCCTTAAAACGTCCTAAATTTTTTTGCTGGAGGTGGGCTTTGTCAGTTAGGCTCTATCTTACCCAAATGTTATCTACGAATCGTAGAAGAAATGGGCGTTTTACACGACAAAGACTGGAGAATATTTTATACATCCTCCGAATTTACAATTGGTTCCATATGGGTACTCCTTTAACGAATTCAGATTTGGAAGCATTTTCTCCCTTTTTAGCTTCAATACAAAGAATCATATGGACGGTTCTGCCTAATTTATTTTTCTGATACTGTTGTGGATGTAATCTATGAAAATAAAACAAATTGGATCTCCTGTTGCATTAGAGAGAATCGCTTTATCTCAAAATATTCTAACACTCCATGACCTGAGATCGGCTCCTGTCTTCAATGTAGGTAGGTTTCGATTTCCTTTAGAACGTTCATGCAATGATTTTAGTCCGTCCAAGCCTTGGTTTTTAAAATTTTATTCCATAGTGAAGATTCCTTTGGATCTATATCAGAGAGCTTCATACAATTGCTTGATCTCCCTCAATCATGGAAACAGAGGATTTTTCGGTCGACGTGTGGTATAATTGATAGTGCCAAATTTACAGCTCAGTTTCAGATTTCTGCTCGTTTACTTAGATTTTATTACCCTTGCAATAACTGTGGGGCTTTATTCAACTCAATCATTCATGCCTTTGCTGAATGTCCTTTTCTTATGGTAGTCAAGCGTTTTATTCAAATAAATGTGTGCGAAATGAAATAATTACCTCAAATCTTATAAAGCCTTTATTTTGTTTGGTGTTTATAAACGTAAATATAATGCCCCTCCCTATCCAAAAAGCTATTGACACAGCACTTTTAAATATAAAATCGTTAGTTGCAAAAAAATTACGACAAACTCTTTCATCGAGGTCGAGGACCTAAGGGCAATAATCATTGGAGCCGCCGCCCGCTACTCAGCTCTGCAAATTAAGATTCCGAACGCAACATCAGATGATTGGAAATGGGCTGGAAATGTCGTCCGATTCGTACCATCGAGATCAATTCATTTTTAAAATCAGCCAAGAGGATCTTAAGAAAATATCGGCGTTTTTTAAGGAACAAATAATTGTCATTTTATATTTAGGTCATCACTTTTTAACAGTAAATTTGAACTATAAGTTCATTTATGTTTTTACGCAACTGTTGAAGAGAGTTTTATTTTATATTATATATATTTTTGTATTTTAGTGAGTTTGTATTACACTGTATTATTTGTACAAATATTGAATAAAACTTCGTGACCTTAAAAAAAAAAAAAACTCCCAGCCTAATACTTTTCGTAGACCTAATCTAACGGCATGTGCCTACTTTAAGCGGGTGTCCCATGGGTTTGAAATCCACCGCCGACTCTTCTTAAGGTGAAAACACCTGGCCTAAAAAAAATTACCTTATTTAAAGGATTTCACCAGCCTCAGCTGGGTGCCCCATTGGTTCGAAATCTATTGCAGACTCTTCTGGGTCGTAATAAAAACCTGCTCAAGAGTTTTTCAGACACTAGACCGAGTGTGTTTCACCTTAATAAAAGTCGGCGGGTCAATTTCAATCCCATAGTACTCCTGGCGGAACAACCTAAAAAGTGTCAGCGATAGATTAAAACCCTATGAGACCCCCAACCGAGCCCGCAAGATAAGATCTACAAAGTAAGAAAATAAATCGGGACAAAAATACCCACTACAAAAAAGCGATGCGACAAAAATACCCACGAGAAAAAGACGAATGAGGAAATACTACACTACAAAAAAAGCTTCGCGACAAAAATACCCACTACAAAAAGAAGAACGACAAAATTGACTGACTATAAAAGAGCAAGCGATGTAAATACCAGCGACAAAAAAACGGCTATAAAAAGGTCCGTGACGAATTTACGCGTGATGAAATCACTGGACACCATCTTTTATTTGTAATTGTAAGAACTTCCTTACTATCTTAGAGCTGGGCAGTCGAAGAAGGTGTGAAGAATTTCATATGGGGTAGAGCTCACATATAAAACATACTCGATTCAGCCATTTAAACAATCATAAGTGAGCCATGGAATGAAGACACCAAGATGGTCCATTCTACCGTCCTTTGAACAATGACTTTTCAAATTTGTTAAATTGTTGATTCAATTTATCATCTATGTCTATTGCCATACAATAATCCACAGCTGATTCTTCTCTTTCTATCGTAGGGTAGTAAGCAGTCCACCATACACAAAAGGTTTTACATCTAGGCCTTTATGTCCTCCGAAGTAGTTCATGAGCCCATCCTCATTTCATTGTACCCTTCCCATAGATAATATAAAGTGTCAAACTCACGAGTTTAGCGCTGAAATTCGGTGACTTTATTGGGGGAAAGACAGATAGAGACACAAGATAGAGTAAGGCTTTATATTTTTATCATGAAATATTATCAGACTTTTTTTTGCACGGGGAAAAATATTATATATAAACATCATAGCATAGCTATACACAAATGTATAGCTACGCTACTAATAAAATAGGACCTTAATACAGTAAAACCTAGTTGATGTCTTCTATTTCTATGGTCCTCTCCCTTTATTAAAAAAACGTCACCCACGGGTATAACGATTTGATCCTCTGACTTAACTTTGGCTCTCAGTTGGCCCCCTTTTCAAAAATTACCCACCCCTAAACTCGACAATACATCATGATTTTCATACTATTTAACGTTTTATTTATCCATACAAAATCAAAACTAAAATAGTTTTCAAAAACCCTTTTGAATCCACGACATCCAATTAACTACAAAGTATGCAATTGGTAATGGCTTTCAAACGATGACCTTTCAAAAGGAATCATCCCTTCCATGTCTCTTCAATCGTGACGTCACAAAGAAACATTTTTAAATCGCCACATTTTTGTAAATGATTTTTGAGAAATAAATATTATTTAAGTAAAGAGAGTCCCTTCATTCGCCCGATGGCAAACTCCCCTATCATTAATTCATGAGTCATTCTGATCAATTATTCAGGGGAGAGGCCTAATAGAAATGATGATGTAAGCGGGAAATAATTGATTCATGTTCTACTTTCTATTATGGGACGTTACATGCTGTATAAATGAATATATAACACAATTATGTGCGAGAAAACGTTTAAGAAATTGCAGGCAGTTTCATAAGGGAATGTTCTTGAGTAAACAACTTTATTATTTTTTTAATCATCTTTATTACTTAGATGGTTATATAAAGGATATAATTAATAAATCAACCACTAAAGTATATAATAAAATATCTAAATGAAAGGCATATCAAAAAAAAATATCTAATAAGCTGATTAATTAAAATGTATCATTACTCTTTTCAAAATTATAAAATATTTCCTTGACTTTGAAGATTTAGCGAAGATTTTCAGTTGTTTAAGAGATGTAGTTCCCTCTCTATTAAGTCTTCTGACCAATTATTCAATGTCATTATTGATATCAATATCCATCTCTTCTCCTTGTATTTATTTTTCTTTAGCAGCAATTGTCTCAAAAACGGAGAGAATCTGTTTTTGAGGTTGAAAAGAAATCGACTTTTTGCAGGTAGATTAAATTGTATATTTAGTATCTTTTTAATATGTAATAATATGTCCAAAAAGCTACAAGTTAAATGTGTGAGTCTGTTTTACTTTATAAATATAGAAATGAATGTTTAAACTACACCAGTTCCCATTCTTCTTCGATAGGTGGCGAAAATCCCAGGAACGAGATCCTCTAATCATCATTTTTCTCGGAGAAGCTTTCTTCACGGTGAACATCCCTAAAACCAATGCATAACTTCAATATGAACTAAAACTGTTCTTATGTTTGACTTGATATTAGTGGTAAACACTATAAATTGAGTTATTTCTAGCATGCCTTATACCGGTTCTAAGTGTTAGTAGTTTTCGCTTAAAGCATACACGCACATATACATTATTCCATTCCTTGATTTCCAGTTTTCGAAATTTGAGACTCCTGATTAAAGTAAACAATAAGACTATCAGTAAACATTTTTTTACTCAGTTCCATTTGACTTTGACCTTTTCTTTTAAAAAGACTGATATTAAAGTTTTTGCTAGTACGGCGTTCCAGACTCTTCCAGTTCGTAACAGGACAACCACCCCCCGGACTAGCACCCCCCGTGCCAATCCCCCCCCCCCCCGGGCATTTACCCCCGTTAGTAATATTTCTTATCTCTTAAAGTCCACTTATGAAGTACAGGGTTAGGCAGAATTAGTGAAACATGGAAATAAGGCAATAGCTCCCAAAATACGCAATTTAGAAAAAATATTATTTTGTAAATTTGTTGACAACAAACTGCTTCAAAACATTTATAACAAAGTTATTCCACGTATCCACCATTTGTTCGAACCCCAGCCCTAAGTCTCTTGACCACACCAATGCATCTATTACGCACAATCTCTTCGGGAATCTTGTTCCAGGCAGCCTCAGCTGTGGCCATCAGCTGGTCCTTATTGACCCTTAATTCAGTATTGGCCTTCCTCTACACCATCCCTTACACGGCAAGGTCAAGGGGATCCAATCAGGAGATGAGAGAGGCCAAAGCTTCTTGCTCCAAAAATGGTAAAAATTGGCTGCACACCAATCTTGCAAAATCTTTGCAGTATGGGTCGGAGCTCCGTCTTGCTGGAAGCAGACAGGGACTCCAACAAACTCTTCCTGGATCCACGGGAATACTATGGTCTTCAGAAAGTCCAAGGACACGATCTTGTTGATTTTAACACCGTCTGGAATCCGGAGCAAGGGTGATTTCTTGCCATTGGAGGCCACGGTCCCCAGACCATCACATATGCCGGCTTCTGCATCTGGTAGACGTTTCTGGTATTCTCTGGAATCTTGGAGGCATCCCTGCACAATATACGATCATTCTGAGGATTGAACTTCTTTGTGGTCTCAAAAAATTATTGTGTGATAGTATTGTGTTACCGGCCAGAGTTCAACATCTTGGGGACGTCAGTTTGCTTGCTTTCAAGGTCCATTTCATCGTTGTTTTTCAACAAAAAGTTGTAAAAACAACACAGCATATGTACAAATGTACACTAAACATAATTTTATATCATAACGAAACCCCTCAAACTCATATTAGAATGATATTGCACATACAATCCGATGTTTCACTAATTCTGCCTAACCCGTATACTATGTTTTCTAGCTATTAACAAATGTGACGTCACTGGCTAGCACGAAGTCATAGTTCTTTTGAATTGGAATCTCTATAAATTTAATGTGCATAATTCTGCAAATTCCGTGTCTTAGACCTTATATCTGGGCGATTTGTGTACAAGTAGATAATTATACAGTTTGTAATCTATCAACTCAAGATCTCTTGATGAAATCTTACAAAATAGCTTAGGACCTAAATGATATAATAAGAGATCTGAGTTGATAGGTTACAAGCTGTATGATGGTCTAGTTGTACATAGATAGCCCAGATATAAGATCTAAGACACGAATTTTGCAAAATTATGCACGTTTAATTTATACAGATTCCAATTCTAAAGAAATGTGACTTCGTGCTAACCAGTGACGTCACATTTATAAATAGCTTGAAAACAGAGTTAACTTCATAAGTGGACTTTAATAGATAATAAATATTACTAACGGGGGGTAAATGCCCGGGGGGTGATTGGCACGGGGGGGGGGGGGGTGATTGTCTGGGGGGTGGTTGTCCTAGAATCCTTCCAGTTCATCCATGGCAATAACAAACTGAGTCATCTTTAAATAGTACCTTTATGTTTAAGGATAAACAAGTGCATCTCACTTTATCCATTTATCGTCATATATGCTGGAATAAATTAACCAACCAATCTTTTTAGAGTTAATTTCCTATTAATATAAACTATTGGACGAGTCAATTCAAATGATTAGTTTATGTCATTTATATATGTATAGTATATATATATACATACATACATATATCAGGAAACGACCGGGTACCCGGCTGTTTTTGAGTGTCCCGCCCGGTGTCCCAGTCTTTTTAGACACCGGGCCGGGACTTCAATATTTTATTTCGTTCATTCGTAATTTTTTTTTAGAAAGAAATTTTCGAAATATTCTTTTCTAAAAAACGTCATCATTTTTTGGAGATTCTTTTCTAAAAAACGTTGTCACTTTAGAATGTCGAAGGAACAAAAATATATATTAAGTCCCGGCCCGGGTCCCGGCGAAAAAAGGTGTCCCGGTCGCTTTTCTGATATATATATATATATATATATATATATATATATATATACTTGGCTCTTTACTGAGCTGGCTTAATCAATGCTCTGGTCATGCAATCCTAATGAGTTATATGATATCACTTTAATAGTTTTTTTGGCACTTCAAAGAGAATTACTTCCTTTGTTTAATATATATGATAACTTTGCTATATATTGCTATAATATTTTGCACTGTATTCATTAATATGCTTAAAAGAATATTTAAAAACAACAGTAGAGTATTAGTTTCATAAGTTGAAGTAATTTAATACCTCATTCTTATCACAAGGAGAATGTAGCGAACTCAACTTTTTAGTGGGAGTTCATATTGGATTCTGAGGAAAACAATTATCTTGAAAAAAAGTAGACTCTGTGAAATATACAGAACTGGGATTTGAGTAAAAAATCTATATCGATAGTCGTAAGTCAATTGTACTTAATCAATATCAGTAGACTTATACTTATATATGATTTAAAGGCAGCATCAGAAATTATTATAATCTATAAAATCGAGATATACCGCCTGATTCACTTAAATTGAGACTCGCACTTTGATAAGCCCTACGCTTGCCCGTAATTAAATTTCCCTCCTTTTTTCTGTTTGTTATTGTTGATAGTCATATCAGCTACAACTTTCATAAAATAAAATAGTGAGAGATTGCCCTGCTTATTGGAGAAAATGGCTTCAGAACAAGAAAAACGTGACTTGATTTTGACCACATTTCGTTGTGGAAAAGCTCCAGCAGAAATTTTGAAGATTTTTAATGGTTCTGTGAGCAGGGCAACCGTCTTCAGGACCATCAAAGCCTTTAAGGAGTCAGGGATGTCTTCTAGGAAGGCTCATGTCCGAAAAAAGACGTGAGGACGCTTCCTGTGAAAAAGAGGATCAGACAGAAACTCCGGGGGAATCCAACTCGATCCATCAGACAGATGGCTAAAGAGGAATGTATGAGCTTCACCAGCATGTGGAGACTAGTCAGGAAGGACCTGGGGATGTTCCCCTATAAGAAGAGGCCCCGTCAGATGCTGTCTCAGGCCACAAAGAATAAGCGTCTTATTCGTGGGAAGAAAATTCTTCAACAGCTCACCCAAGACAGCCCACCGTCAGTTCTCTAGACAGATGAAAAGATTTTCACGGTCCAGGCCACCCACAACAGTCAGAATGACCGGGTTTTGGCTAGAAAAAAGGAAGACATCCCCGTACAGCTGAGGACTCTCTTCAGAAGGCAAAAGCCACCCTCAGTCATGGTCTGGGCGGGAGTGACGTCGGACGGGAAGAAAGCCCCTATGATCTTTGTCGAGGAGGGCGCGAAGATCGACCAGGCGGTGTACCTGCATCTTCTTTCAGAGGAGGTTGTCCCATGGGTACAAAGAGAGTATCCTACGGCTCTTTTACTGTTCCAACAAGATGGAGCTCCATCCCATACCAGCAAATTGGTTCAAAGCTTCTGCACTGATATGTTTGCAGACTTTTGGTCCAAAGACTTGTGGCCTCCCTCCTCCCCAGATCTGAACCCAATGGACTTTGGAATATAGTCCATTCTGGAGAAAAGGGTGTGTAGCAAGTCCTGGCCATCGGTGGAGATTCTGAAGAAGAAGCTGCTTCAGGCCTGGGCCTCTTTGTCTGAGGAAGAAATATCTGCCTGTGTTGCCTCCACCGTGAGAAGGTTCAAAGCTGTAGTGAAGGCCAAAGGAGGATATGTGGAAATTTAATGAAATACATTTTGTAAATTACATATTTTGCTATCATTTTTGTTTTAAAATTATTTGTGTAAAATTAATAAAAAGATTGTAGTTTGTAATATGTGAGTCTCAATTTAAGTGAATCACCCTGTATTTTCGAGAAATAAAGATTTTGAAAAAAGTTATGCTCTCACTTTTGAAAACTACCGCTACAGATTGACGTTTATCCTATAATCAATAGTTTTTATTGGGTATTTTGATTTAAATGATCGGTAGCAAATATCTACCATCTGTAGTTTTAATCTACAGAATACAAATCGGTAGTACTAGCTTCGTAAATGTACTTCACACCCTCAACCTGAAAATAATCTATGATTTACATATCCTAGTTAATTTACCACACTTCTCACTTCATCTACAATCCATAGTGACTTCTCTTATGTTTTAATCGTCATATATCGATATTGTCATGTATTAAGTGAAAATAAGCCCTTCAACATCATTTGAACGTATATTATGACACTATGGCTTTTAAAAAAGTGAATAGCATCAAAAATATAAATACTTTTATGTGAAATGTTATCCTCAATAAAAAAGGCTTTCTTGAGCTACTTCTTCCTATTCATTTAACCCTTAGCCACACGTTTAGCTGTAAAGTTGACAGTTGATAAGGGGTGCCAAGGGTTGAATTTATTACGCCATAAATTAAAATATTTTAAAAATCTTGTGATACCAAGGCATCTTATTTAATAGATAAACTGATTATAGGTGTTGAATGCAAAACCAGAGCTGCGACTACCGAATGTAAATCGGTATTTAGAACAGGAAGCGTTGTTACCTGGTGTGAAGAAGTTGAACTTTGCAAAATAAAAATAAAACAACTCCGGAGCTGAAAGCGAATTTAATATTGGACAACGTATAACAAAAGACAGTTAAGGAAATAATTTGTTTGCTATTGCCTTCCATTTCCTTCAAATCCGAGTGCATATATGATTTATATAAAAATTACATGTATTAAATTTCAAACAATCTCTAAAAAAATATATGTACTTAATTGTCTTTTGTTATAAATTGTCTGAAACTAAATGCATATGAAGAAGTCACAGAGCAGATAAAAATAAATTTCTCCTTCTTTCTTATCTACCACAACGATCAATATTCGGTATATATATAATAAAATCTACCGAATACCGAATCGGTGGTACCGAATCCCAGCTCTGACCAAAACATAAATTTTAAGGAATGCGTATGAACCATAAAGTTTGCCAAATAGAATTGATTTAGGATGTTAGGAATTTAATAAGTGAAGTGATTCCTTAATTATAAAATAAAGGGATAATGACTAATGTATGAAAATAAAATCACATTTTTAAAGTTGATAAGCCATTATCTTGTTAGATTGTATTGATTTATTACATCTTTATAAATCTTTCTTGTATCTCTCTGGCATCCCTTTTATTATAGTATCAAATGAATCACAAACCTCTCCCTTTTTCTATTTTTAATAGGCCGTTGCTAGTATGAGTATTTTTGCGTTATCATAAACAGCTTGAGTTTTTCTATTCTTGAGGAGGAATCCTGGTATGAAGAGTAGAAGGACTCAAGCTGTTTATATAACGCAATAATAAACAACAACACCTTTTGGTTTATTTCTTTAAAAATGTTATAATTTTTTTAAAGGGACAGGCTTGTTCCTATCGTTCACGAGTCCTGTGGAATAAGTAGTAACTCCAGACACAGGAGGAGGAACTCCTTATCAAAGTTCCTCCTCCAGATTAGAATAACTTAATTTGTTTCATATTTTTTTTCCTCGTCATTCTGAAAAAAAAGTGATGACGTTTTTTTTTTGTAAAGAAAGGAAATTTTTCCCATCCAAAAGGACTTACAAAAGTTACTGTATGATTTTTTTAAACGAACGACAGGAATTTTTTGTTGTCGTTCGCGAACGACAAACGATTACAAATTAACGACAAATCAACAAGTCTATAATGCAATAATAATTACACCAACAGCTGATTTATAATAGAAAAAAGGGAGAGGTTTGTGATTATTTTGATATTATAATCAAAGAGATGCTAGAGAGATACAAGAAGATGTCTATGTCTCCTAATCTACGGTATTTTTATTCTTTCTATGTCTGTCTGGTATTAAGGTAATAATGTTTAATCTTACGGAGTATCATTCATTTGGATAATTCTTCTTTTATTTTGAAAATAGCATTGAGGTCTCATCCATTATTTCCCTTTTAGACCTTTATGTACAATCTTCTTTATCTTCTCCTACCTGGGTAGTCAAAGTAATCCATTGTCGTACTAAATGGTAAAAAAATGGCTGAATATTATATTTATTACGTAATACTTTCACATCTTAGGACTTGACAACACCAAGGACCATGAGAGTCAAGGTATGTCCATATTGCAAGCTGAGAAATCGTTTACCGGTCTGACGTCATTAAAAACCACTGGCAAGCGAGAAGAATATACCGACTTAAACAGGTCGGCGGAAGAATCGCATCACAATATTCTTGATGACATAAAATAGTAATAATATAAGATTACTGACGTTTCATTATCCATGAAAACATAAATAAACATACCGGCTATTTTATATACCTTGGAAAAAACGAACTGTAAACGAACGAATAAGAATGTCTGACTCGATAGTTGTAAGGTCTGGGGGGACTTTTTAAACATTTTTTAAATATATTTCTCAATTTTCTTACAAAATTATAGAATATGTACAAAGTGTTTGTTTCAACCTTAGGTACAAAGCAAATTAACCTTTTATTTATTTATTTTCTGCTTAATAATTAATGAAATGCTCTAGTACTATTGCTGTTGGAAAGCTTAAAACCTCCAAAGCTACAAAATAAAGAGTTACGAGCTTTGAACATCAACAATGTTCTTAATACGTTGTCATTGTTTTAATATTCCTAATAACATTACAATCATTGGCATTTTTAGATCATTACAAAGTCCTTGTCAATATAGGCAGATGGTAAATCTCAAAATGTCTTAACAATACACTGTTTTAATCAAAATAAAGAGATGACACATCTCGTAATTACAAGGAGAGGCGTGTCTTAAGTTGAATCATCCTTAATTAAACTCGGAGGGGAATATTTGCATCATTTTATCCTCTCTTGTTGCTTAATAAGATGAGTTAATAATAATAATATAGAATAATATATAGAACGTATGTATTTCATAAAGAGAATAAACGACACAAGCTTAAGCGTATGATTAGGCATCTACTAATATAGAAAGAAAAAGGCTACAAAACAGCTAAAGCCTTAGTTAGAAAACTCTTTTGTACTCCATAATAAGCATTTTATTATTAATAATATATTTTTGGGAGGGATACTGCGAAAATAAATGCTAACAGGGGTATAGCAAATCCGTTAATCATTCTAGGAAGCAGCCCTAATGAATAGTTTTGTACACAGTTTAGCAATGATAACATAGTTATAGTAAGAAAAATCCATGTGAGATTAATATTCCTACAGGTGTAGGTATATTAAATAAATATACATTTTTCATCTAATATATTTTACACCTACACCCGAAGAGTCCCCTTAGTTTTAAACTTATAGGTACTACATCATTAGCACATAATTGCATATTTACGAGGAAGAGTACTGAATGAGGAAAATACTCTTTCTTTGACAAAAAAAACTTGGCTCATATTTAAAGGATATATAGTTTTTATATAATTATTAAAAGTATATATCTAAGTAGTTATAATATTTATTGGTGTTGAATGTGAAGGGGTTTCTAATTAAAGAGCTATGTGTCTTAGTACATGATTTTTGACAAAAAATTACATGGTTCGTTTTATGTGTTGCTGTTTGATAAGGAATGTCTAATTCAGAGAGTTTGGTATCATTAAGTGTACTTTTTAGACAAATTATTGATGGGATACTTATAATACTATTTGTTGTTCTTTGAAAAGGAGTTTTGTAAATTATTAAGAAATTGATTATTAAGTAATTATAGAGAGGAAAGCAAGTAATTATAAGCGTCAAGCCTGCGTCTATATGAAAGAACAAACAAACAAGAAAAATAGCAAAAAAAAAGCGTGGGTGCCCTTACTCGGACACGGAAATCATGGCCCTTCTCAGGGAAGTCACGGCCTCGGCGCAGTCTTTAATGAGATTGACGTAGTTCCTCAGGACGGCAGGATCATCTTGGCGTGTGCCGCTGAGATCCCTTGTAGCCTTGTTCATGGTATCAAAGACGATCTGAATGGACATGTCCATTTCCCCAATTTGCGAACTGGACTCTGTGGGATCCGCATAGCAGAGATAGGTCTTCTTGGGGATAATGAGGGGCTCTTCAATGACCTCCCTACGGGGAGGCTTGGCTGTAGCGGCCGCAAGAAGGGATGGACCCTTAACGGCGGCGGATTCAATGGTACGCTTTTTGGGCGTTGTCGCAGACTCAGCAATCTTCTGTGAGGCTTCTGCCTCATAAGGACGGGGTCATCCTTGGCCGTCTCCTGGGAGTCCACCTCAGAGCACGCCACACAGTATTTGTTCCGTGAGGACTTTTCCTCAAGGAGAATTGTGTTGCACTTGGGGCACGTGGTGGCTAACATTTTATACCCCTTGAGAAGATAGTTGCCCATCAGCTTAGAAATACAATCCGAGCGCTCTCGCTTGGCGGCCAGAACCTTGGCCTCCCCCTCCGAGGGCAACCATCCCATTCTTCCTCAGAGGACATCTTCTTGCCTAGAGATTGTAAAATGTATAAATGAAATCTATAAATAACAAACAAAGTAACGCAAAAAAGGAGGTGAGCGCTCTTACAGGGCAGGACTTGCGATAGAAGCTTGCGGGGACTGAAGCTTGATGAAGCTTTATTCACGTCATCATCGACTGCGGAAGGGCTTGCACAACAATACGCCATGGACAAATGATAATATTTGCAACGCTTTGTTTGTTGCTTAATACTCTACTTGCGTTCCAGTGAGCAATACGCTATGCAAAATACACTCTGAAGAGAGGTTGCGAGGCTGTGAGGGTGATGGACCATTGAGATATACAAAGCTTATTCCCTTTTTTAATATTTCTATGTGATGAACCGCTTCTTACCCACGTCGAAGATGAGCTTTAAACCCCTCACGCCCCCCAAAAAAAAAAAGTGGGCGTAAGAATGAGACTTTTTAAAAAATCCTCTGAATTGCCAGGACGCTCAATTATTTAAGCAAATTCTCCCAATAATCGACAATGGACATAGAGAGAAGAACTATGTTCCTCTCCCTGGAACACTGGCTTTCACTTTTATATTTGTTTGCTTTAAGAAACGACAATAATGGTTATCATGGCATACATATATTATGAATATTATTCTTATAGAGGAAATAAAATAAGGATCACAATTCTATAATAATTAATAATAATTCTATATAAAACTATTTCCCCTTAGAGGACCTTGTATCGCCCCTTATTGATATGCTGGATTCCGGAGGTTTTCATTTTAAGGAGTTCTTCCTTGAGAAGGCGTGTGATTTCCACCTTAGCCTTTTGTACAGAGAGTTCGCAAGTGCTCTCGATAGCGAGGAAGAGTTTTCGTTCGCCTTCGGGAATGGGCTTCCCCACAGGGTAGTACGTGCCGCGGACCTTGATGACGGCGTCGCTGTACTCGCTGATCTGCGCAAGGGCTTCCTTGGAGGCCACCTTCCACCGCGCCAGCTGCGGAAAGTCGTTGATGACGAGCTCTTCCTCGTAGCTCTTGAAGGCGCTTCCCTCGGGTGCGGAGGACTCTTCAGAGGGCTGGTAGTTGAGCTTGGCGTTGATTTTAGAAGCAATGTGGTCCGCCACGGTCTTGGCCGTGATAAGAGGCTTGCTTTGAGTGCCCAGCATGAAGGAGCTCGTCGTATTACTGTTCTCAGCTCCGTTTTTGGCGTTGGCTTTCAGGTTGATCTTGGAGGCTAGCCGTTTGGCCAGCTTGAGCTTGTCTGCCGCCCCACTGGACGTCTTGGGCTCTACCGGAGCCGCCACGGCCCCAGTATTGGACCCTGGAGTTGACACATTCTTCACAGTCCTCTTGGGGTTCAGCAACTGTTCAATCTGTTGTTCGATCTCTTGCTCCACATCTTCATCGTCAGAGTCCTGAAGCCCGAAGGCTGCTTTCTGAAACTTTTTCTTCTCTGTGGTGTAGGTGGCCTCTGACTCATCAAACTTGAAGCCCGAACCCCCAAATCCTCCGGAGCCTGTTTTGATGACCTTCCCCTCGCTCTCTGACTTGGTTTTGTACTTGTCCCAGAGCTCCCTCAGTGAGACCGGGACCACCGAGTCTGAGAGCTCCATGGCCTTGATGACCTCCCCTGCATAGCGGCCCTGCTCTGGAGAGAGAAACGTGGCCGCGTAGCCTCGGTTCCCTGCCCGACCCGTGCGGCCGCAGCGATGGACATAGTCCTCGTAGTGGTTGGGGCAGTCGTAGTTCACCACAAGGACGAGTTCCTTGATGTCTAGCCCGCGTGCGGCCACGGAAGTCGCCACGAGGATTTTGAGCTTCCCGTTCTTGAAGTTCGTGATGATGGAGTCCCGATCGTACTGGTCTACTCCGCCGTGCAGCGAGGCACAGCTACTGTAGGAAGCGCTCATGAGGTCCTTGAGGAGGGAGTCCGCGTGCTCCTGCTTGTCCACAAAGATGATGATGAGCCCCTCCTGGCTACGCTGCCCAAGGAGCTCCAAGAGCTTTAAGAACTTTTGCTCCTCGTCCAGGACGTAAACAGACTGCTCGATGTCCTTGCACACTACGCTACGCCCACCCACGGTCACTTCAACGGGCTTGTTGAGGATGCGACGGGCAAGGCCTTCCATCTGACGGGGAAAGGTGGCGCTGAACATGACCATCTGTTTGTCTGGCCGGCAGTTTCCGATAATCCGGCTCACCTGCGGTTCGAAGCCCATGTCAAACATACGGTCCGCCTCGTCCAGGACCACATACGTAATACGACGACAGTTCGTGACGCGCCCGTTGTTTGCGGCGAGCATGTCGATCATGCGCCCTGGCGTGCAGACAATAATCTCTGCGCCACGCTTGAGCTCTGCGATCTGCTCCGAGATTCCCGTTCCCCCGTAAACACAGACGGAGCGGGCCCCCTTAATGGCCTTGCTAAACTTCCGGATTTCCTTTCCGATCTGCATGCAGAGCTCCCGCGTGGGCGTCATGATAATGGCAATGGGGCCGTCGCCCTCCTCCAACTCGGGCTGAGCCATTATGTGACGAAAGAGTGGCAGGAGAAAGGCAAGGGTTTTCCCGGAGCCTGTCTTCGCGATCCCGATCATATCCCTCCCGCTCATGACAATGGGAACAGCTTGAGCCTGTATGGGCGTGGGCTTCTCATAGCCGTTTCGCTTGAGCAAGTCCAGAATTCGTTGGCTAACACCGGCCTGCGTCCAATTTTTGATGGGCTTGGGTGCATTCTTCCCCTTGACTTTGATCCCCTCCAGCTCAGACCTGTAGGCGTCCACTTCCTCCTGCGTCATCTTAGTCAGTTCGGGGACTTCACGGTAAAAGTTCTTGAGGAAGGGCTGGTAGGCAATGTCCTTGTGATCGATCTTGGTGAGTTCTTTCCGGCCCTTTTTCGCAAGTTGGCTCATGGCTTCGTCGAGATTCGTGTCCTCGTCTTCCTCGCTGGAGTACTCCAGGCCGTCTTGGTTTTGTTCGATGAGCTCCCCTCGCTTAGCATTCCCACTGTCTTTGGCTTTGGCCACTCCCGTTAATATGAGTACGCCCCCAGAGCCTTTTTCTGTTTTGGGCCCTTTCACACCCCGAAGCTTCTTGACTTCCTTGTTGACCTCCTTCATGTATGACTCCAGTGGGTCTTCTTCTTGATTGTTGTCCTCTTTGGGGACCTTCCCAGTGGCCTCTTCCTCTTCGTCATCATCTTTGTCGTCCTCCAGGGACCAGATCTTGGTCCTCGCTGAGGGGACAATCAACTCCTTCAGGGCAAGACTGCAGAGCTCCTTCTTGCGTTTCTCGGCACGCCACTTCTCAATCCGCTCCCGTCGCTTCTGCATCTCCAGTTCCAGCTTCCGTTGCTCCTCTTCTTTGTCCAGGGGAGCAGCGGAGGAGCCTTTAGAACTCAAGACGGACGGAGGAGGGAGCCCAATCCCAGACACGTCACCCAAAGAACCCTCTGCTCTGGAAGGAACTCCTAAATGCGGGGTCGACTTCTCACGAGACTTGGAACGCTTGCGACGCTCTGATGATGCAAGAGGAGAACGGTCCCTACGATCTCGAGAACGGTGGCGACGACGATCACGACTACGATCTCGCCGGTCTCTGGAATAAACAACAACTCTTATCAACCCCTTCCAACAATGTAGTAAAAAGACTTCAACCTAGGGGACCTCCGACGATAGGACTTCTCCCGCCGCCTCTCCGGACTCGAAGACGGACTCCGCCGATGTCTACGACTCTCCTTACCCATGCCACTAAAATCCTTCTACCGAAAAATACACAAAATAATAAGCATTGTTGTTGTTTATAGTTTTTATGACGTCATCGTTTATTTTCATTTTAAGTCAATATTACAGGGCGTACTACATAAAATTGTCATTTTCTTTATTTAGAGTCAGCAAATCCGACACGGTCATTTCCCATGTCAAAAACGGTATAGTATCGCCCAATAAAGACATCCCCGAGGATCCAAATGGGTCCCATGGGAGGAGGCACGTCCAGTCCCATGAAGCCCGAGAGGCAAACCGTTTTCCCAAACTGCGTGATTTTCATAACATAATCGTCTCCCTTGAGGACAAAGTCCACTCCTCCAATGGTGAACGTGATGGCAGGCAAATTGGGGACATCTGCGCAGTTAAACATGTATTCTCCATTCACGATGGGCATGCCACCCAAGAGTTGGTTCAAGGCGTTGACTTCCACAGAAGGACCTGCAATGAGACTAGTACCGTGTCGGCAATGGCCTGACAACCATTTTGACAAAAGCTCTTTCCACTAGCCGTCATGCCATCCATCTTAAACTGCCAGTAGCCCTTACGGGTCACGGGGATGTATGTAATGTTGCCTTTGTAGTGATCAGGATCGGAACCGCCAAAGATGATCTAGTTAAAACAACAAAAAAAAAGGATAAAGTTATAATTATTCATAAATAGGAGTTAAATAAACACAAATTACTAAGAAAATGCCGTATATATATATAAGATTATAATAATCATAAATTTTAGACGAGTATTTGGATGGATGTCTAAGCAATATAACGAATAGAAAACTCATTTAGATGTCTTGTACTAGATTTGAAAAAAAATATACACTATTAATAACCTATTTAATTAGTTCTGTAGTTGTCAAAAAGTACTAATACATAAAAAAAACTATGAGATAAACTTAATTTAGTTCATTGAAAAAGTGAGTAAGAAACATATGCAGAGTATAAACGAAATTTTCCTTACTTCGCCTCCAGTTTGGGCGTTGGGATCTCTATTCAAGTAAAAGCTAAAAACTGGCTCCTTGATGAGTCCTTGCTTGAACATATCTGTAAAGGAAAGAGTTAATTTATTATATGGAGAACTTCTAGAATTATGACGGCTATATTACTGTAAAAAGGTGGAACAACTCCATCAACAGCAATGTTGGAGTACCCCATGCCGAGGATTCCATCAAACTTAGCGGCCACAAAGGCCATTCCAGGCTCGCTCATGGCCTCACCAAAGGTCTGGGCCTGAATTTCCACTCCCCCCATGCTCACAACATCAGTTGAGAGAAATCCGGAGAGACTCCCGGATCCATACTGGATGGCAAAATCAGTTCCGTTTGCCTGGTAGCTAGAGGACGTTCCATGATCGTACTTGTGATGCAAAAGACAGGCGATGTTTGTAATGTGACACGACTTGCTAGGAACCCAGAGGTTGCTAGAGCCTGTATCGAAGATGACGCTAAAGAAATCGTATCACGCGTTATTAATTTATCAAATGCATATATAAGTAAAGTACTTACTTAATGTTTGAGGAGGCGTTCCAATTGTGATGGGTCCGTAGTATTGGGCGTCTAAATAATTGGAGAGGGGCTCAGGATGGACTCCAACGGAGTTCCATCGCCGGCGAACAAGCTGAACAGAGGAGCCAACTTTATAAAAATGTCTTCGAGCAGACTCGAATTTCTCCACGGGGACTCGAACGAGCCCCTGAGAAAAGTCAGCTAGAAAGAGCAATCCTAAAAGCAAGAACTTCATGATGATACTGTCAGCCTCTCAATTTGTTCTTTAATTTGTTCTGAATAGTAACACAAAGAAGAAGGAGAATAACAAAAAAATCAAGTGGATCAGTTGGATATTGAATATCCTGTTTTTAAGAAAACAAGGAGGATAGACACAGAATCTCTTGAGACGGTTTCCGTTCAAACTGAAAGGAAATGAACTTTAAACCCGTATTGAATGACTCTTTTTACAAAATAATAATAAAAATAATAATTATAGACTACGATTATAGTAGATGATGAGGCCATCCTCCCATCATAGAAAAAAAACAAGTATATCATACAAACAAAGGGATAATTATACAATGGATTAAGTAACTAAATGACATAATATCGGATGTGCAAAGGATTCGAGAGTACGAATTTATCATTTGCACTCTGTATTATCACGCAACCTTTAATTTTTTGACATAAATAATATTAAAATTCTCACATATAACAAAGCCTGGGCACTTGAGAAGGGAGAGGTGTGAGGATTCTCGCAAAGATACCTTGACGTCATGGGGATAATTTTCAAATAAATTTTAATGTGTATACGATATGTCAAAGTAATAAGTTTTCAATTGAATTCAAAAGTGCAGTCATTTGCATACTATAAAGTGGTATTGTAAGGATACATTTATCTATATTCGTTAATTATAGTATAGTACCCTAATGACGGCATAATACTTTACTGCTGATATTCTATTTTTATGTCAACTGCTTTTTATTTGTTATATTGATACAATCAATGATGTAACAAAAACAATACACGGTGAATGTGTCACAAATTCAAAAAAATCGATAGAAGATCGACTTTGTATTCAGATTCATCATGAACGAAGACTTTGTCTTTGAGGTGCATTGGTTTGACAAGAATAGCGATCAGACTCGGAGGTTTCTTCTCACATTTTATCCCGTGGATAACTCCGTTGAAATGGTAAGATTGATATCTATTTAGTTATATTTTTACTTTGTTGTATGTTTTTTTCCTTATCATTAGTTTGACCCCAAGAATCGCAAGATATTTTTAAAGCGGATCCATTGTTCTGGGATCGAGTCCTCGGACTTTACTCTTGGAATAGCATTGTCGTCTTCTCAAGCGCCTTGAGATAGTGGACTATGGGAATGAGGCGACTCGGAACCGTCACAGCGGTGCATCCGAGTCCACTCTGGCGGTTGTACGTCCCGAGGGGCTTTCAGGACTAGGAGGGATCCTGAAAGATGTGGAAGGGCGGGACTGGCCCTGGGAAGGGCACGCAGTGTTCAATTGGACTCTGAGAAGGCGAGAGAGTTTCTCAACTCTAAACACAAGGAGGAAAATGAGATATTGAGTATGTTTGAAGGTTTTATAGGGCTGAAATAAAGGGTATTGAAGGGAGTAAGAGAGAAGGGAAATCAAACATATTAATTGATAAATATGCTTGTATATTATTTATGGATATTCTTTTATAAACTTTAATATAGTGAATATCAAGCCTGTTAAATTCGCGATATAAGTCCTTAATAATTTTTGGTCCATATCATATTAAGAGCTAATTGTACCAAAATAATATAATTTATATGAATTATTCTTTTTGAAATCTTTATCAAAGAAAGAAATATATTTTTTATTGTGTTCAATATGGAAAGTTCCGTAATTTTGAAAGTAGGTCTTATCAACATTGCAGTATACCTTTCATCGACAAAAGAAACTGTTGCATATTGACTTAATATATAAAATGTAAAAATCAACTATCTCTGCCTCCGTGCTACTGCTATAAATATCCACTTAAGAGTATTAAAATAAAGTTGAACCTACACATATATTAAATCCTTTTAAAGTGTATACATTTAAATTAAACTTAATGTTTTAATATTTTCTCAGCATTTATGGTGGTCGCAAGTTCAATCCTTAATATGCAATAAGTTGTTTTGCCCTGGGAATATCCTATTAAGAAAAATAACCCCCAGTATGTCTACAGCCAATAAATAGAAATTTACTTTGTGATGTACTACTATTTGATGGCTCCATGGGCTAAAGGGATAGGATCAATTCATATAAAAACTCCCATATTTGTATATATTAAAAAAAATGCCTATTTGATTGCGATAGAATTGCAAAGTCCATATATAAATAACAGACTAATATGCAATTGAGTCTATCAAGTCTAGGATCATATCAATAATATCTCGGGCCCTTGACATTGAGAGTTGAATTCACCTTAGCCAGGGAATGCTACTATAACCTGAAATAGGAGCTCCCTCCTGTTCCAGTTTTTTACGAGGGTAAACATTGACATAAAAAGGAAGGCGTTCCTATTCCAGGTTATAGTAGCAGTCCCTGCTTAACATAGTGAGCTATCAAGTTATCAAATTTTGAAGTCTTATAGAGTAAATGTAAGGAAAAGTTTATTTATTTCTATTGTATACCTTTGGCTACTGATAATATATATTACTGAACTACATAAAAAAGTATGTTATGGTTTAATTATGAAATCCATGCAACATATAAATAAACCCCCTTCAGCCAAAAATAAGTGTGAAAGACATAATTGCTCGCTTTATCTAATTACATAGATTTATAGCTAGGGTCCTCATTTAAAATGTTTAGTAAATCGGAACCTCTTTAAGTTTATTAAGTTTGAGAAATTTAGTTGACATAGAGCTTTGAGATAATCATTTGCATACATTTCTAGGGATCTTGTTCCTGGGCTCATATCCGGTCCTATTCTTGCTCTTGAGCTGAAAGGAGAGAACGCCTTTAGTGGATGGAACTCCTTTTTATGTTCCTCCGAGGGACAAAACAACTCTTATGTGATACGCTTCTCATCAAAGGAACAAGTCGCGCAGGTATTAACGATGTTTTTTATTATTATTATGGAATTATCTCTTGATAATTTTGTATTTATTTTAAGAAATAAAATGGTTCGCCATTTTATTAAGGAACCAGTAAATTGTCCTGGTCATAAACCATAATGTTCGTTCACAGTTTGTTAATCACATAACTTCAGAGTAGTTTTTTATTATTGTATCTTTAGTTTTTTGATAAATGCTTTTATGACCGAAAAATGATATGTCACAAATAAGTCAAGAAATATTTTAACGAAGTCTGTTTTTATATAAAAATAAACTTTTCCCTAGTTCTCAAAATCTAGTCAAATCAATCAGGGTTCCCCAAATCGGGACTAAAGCCCGTTCCTAACGATGATTGACTATTTTCTTCTCAATAAAATTGGAAATCGGATCCATTAGCATGTTTTAGATATGATTAGTTCATTAAAAATATAGAATATAATAGACATTGATTCTGGACAGAGTAAGAGCCTGGATATCTCAATGGCAAGTATTGCATGAAAGATTTAAAATTGTATTTATGTCTTATTTTATAAATAACCAGGATAAGTAACCAACTTAATTCAAAAGTTGTTTTTTCTATATAAAAAAGATATAAAAATGTTATCATTTAGAGTTATTCACTTCATTCGCATAATTCTTTGTAGATGTATATTTCTTATTGTATGGAAAGAGCATCAAAAGTCATTTTAAAACAGGGTATATTTTGAAAATAGACCAATGTTTTTTATTAGAATGACTAAAATGAATGCTTGAGTTGTAATAATCGTATCAATAATATTGATGTCTTGACTGGTCGAAATAGAACTTCAGAAACATGTACGTGGTGTTACAAGGTGATTTGGAACCATTAAATCTATATAGAATCTCGTTTTAAAGCTTATAAAAGACTTTGTAGATGTATATTTCTTATTGTATGGAAAGAGCATCAAACTTAACAAACATTAACTTGTTAACAAGTCCGATTTAAAAGAAATATATTATTAATTTGAGCCCTACTATACGTTTACATATCTTTTTTTTAGTAAATTAGTTAATTAGTTGGTAATAGTATATTTAGTCATTTTTAATATGAGGAATAACGATTCATTTCCGATTAATCAAAATAGATTCTGGTTGCAGAATTAATTAAACGGATTTTATAGTTGTGATTATAGTCTCAAAATTTAGGTTTTAACTGATAAAAGTCGAGACAAAGCTAAAAATCCCGGTTTAAAGGTTGGGTAAGGATGTTTTGCAACCATAGAACTTAAATGGTTGACGTGATTGAACCATTCTGATTTGTAACCAAAATAACCTCATAATATCTTTATTGGGTCTTTTCTAAGGACTTGGACTTTTTCTTCAGCTCTCCCCATCGTCCTCGATCAAGTGCCCTTCTCCGCAACTCCACTTGTATCATCGTAAAACCCCACGCCCTCAAGGCCGGCATTCTCCCATCCCTCATAAGCGACATCCAGCTCAGAGCGGATCACCTCACCATCAGCGCCCTGGAAACCTTTCACCTCCAAGCTTCACAGGCAGAGGAGTTCTTCGAGGTTTACAAAGGGATTTCCGAGGACTACCCCGGAATGGTCAAGGAGCTCTCCTCCGGGCGATGCCTGGCTCTGGAGATCAGCGATCCTCGAGGGAACCTCAATGAAACAGACACGGAAATCGTGAATCGCGTGCGAGACCTTGTGGGTCCAAAGGACCCAGCCATCTCTAAGCTCCTAAGACCCCAGAGTCTTAGAGCCAAATACGGAGTCAGCAGGGATCACAATGGGGTACATTGCACGGATCTTCCTGAGGACGGGGTCCTAGAGGTGGAGTACTTCTTTGATATCCTTCAGCATTGAATTTTATTAAATATAGGAATATGTTATAATAATTATAATAATACATGTTTTCTCTTTTATAGACATATTTGTCATAGTACAAAAATAAGCTTCTATTTGTGTGGGGGTTCATCATCAGTCATGAGGTGGTTGCTGGATATAAACATGAGTATCAAATTTGTTTTGCTAAGCTCCTCCTGGGGTTCCCATTAAGAATCCATTGTTCTTTATTCAGACTTGGTGGGGGACTTGGGTGCAGGGGAGACCTGCTTGGTCTTGGAGTAGCCCAGAATCTTTTTCAGTCTTTTGGACATGTAATAGGGTTTCTCCGGGGTTCCATCGTGCCGCTCAATGTCCTAGAGGAAAGATAAAAGATGATTAGTATTTTGTTTGTTACTTTCTTATATTCACAAACAAGGTTTAAATGCTGATGTTTATGGCTTATGATTAATTTTGAAATTATAAATTCACTGAATTATAGTTAGATAATAATAGTAAATCTACGATTAATTAATTGATATCATATTTAACATATATAAAATGTATTTTTGTGAAACGTTTCTCATTTTGAGAAATTCTCGAAAACATTTTCCTATTTTGGAAAGCCTTTAACAAATTTATAAGGTATGCGTTTAAAACAATCTCCAATACTTAGGGAACTTTTGAAGATGAATTTCATCGATATTAAAATTCCTTGCTGATAATATTTACAAAGCTCATCAATCATCAAGCTTGCGCAAAGTACAAGCCATATTTTTCACAAAAAAATAAAGTCGACACAGTTGAAATAAATAAAATAATATTGTATTTATATAAAAAATAATAAGTACCCTCTAGGATGCTTTGTGAGCGACGTCAAAGCATATAAATAATATAAACAAAGTAATATCATCTGTAGCGTCCACAAATGTTCTCAGTATTGCATTAAAATGTATTTCTATAACATATTCGCCTGGATCATGGGAAAATATATAGTATTAAATGATATATCTTACTTGTATTATCAATCGATAAGAATCGTTAATATAGAATGATTGATACGCAAAACATTTTATTATTGATTCTAAGGAAGGGCTTATATATTTTTAATTTGGAAGAGCTTAATGAGTCTCCCCTTTGTATTTGACAATCCATCATTTATGCTTGGTGGGAGAATCATCTCACAAAAAAGCCTTATGAGAGAACACAAAAACATCTATATTGAATGGATGTTAAACAAAGATAGATAAACAATGCCCCTTTGTGAAGCATACTTTCCTTTGACATGGGGGAAAAAGAGAGTACCATCAGAATTAGCGCAGTCACTCCTCTCTTGACGTCTGCCAAAATTTATTCCTATTTCAACTCGTTAAATATCTGCATTTATCATATTTAAGCTTGAATCCCGTAAACCCACACTATTGAAAGGAAATAATGTACCATTCCTTATTAACATTCAGTAAAGATTTAACCACATCAACTTGTGATAGGCGGTGATAACAAATTTGTTTTGCGATAACATGAACAAAATGACATTACTATGTCTTCATTATACGAATTAAACTATCGTTCTTCATCCTTCATTTATTGGAACTAAGGATGTTAAGTGATACTTTTTTCAATCTTGGGAATAAACGATAAAAAATCAGGGAGACATTTATCGTTTATTGCACTTTGGAATCACTGATATAAAAACTAATTCTCCAATGTGCTTTTTTGGCACAAAATACCGACGGGTTTTTTTAAGACGCTGTGTGAAAGGAGGGGAAAACATAGACTCACATTAAAATCCCTTTCATTTGTACATATAAGACTGCAATGTGTTGTTGTTGTTTTACCTCTAAAAAGCATAGGAATAGAGTATCCACAGCCATTTCATAGACTCCAAAGAAGCAGTCGGCAATAACGAAGGATCCCACGACGATGATGGCCACAGGAAGGAAGGGATAGTTGAGAGACGGTATGACAGGAATCCTATTTTACCTAGGTTAAGAAAAATGAATATATGATTTATAAGAGGCAGATATAATTTAAATAAAAAAAATGCTAATCACATTTAAAGTTCTACAACTTTAAGTTAATTAAAAAGTATCTTTGGGTTTTGCAATTATAGAATGCTTGAATAACTTCTATCCGTCTGTTATAAGAACAAATATAACTTTCTTATAGTCAGAGGCTTGTGATTTTTGAAGTTTTACAACCTTCATTCAGTTCATTAAAAGTATCTTAGGGTTCTCCAATTATGGAATGCTTGAATAACTTCTATCCAGGTTTTATAACTTATTTATAATCAAAGGCTTGTGATTTTAATTTTTGGAATCTATTATTTGGCTCATATTATATTATTGTATATTTTGTCACTTATCACAAATATAAGATCGATAATGGCAAATAATTCTGTCAGATATATGGCCAAAAACATATTCAATTTTTACAATGAACTGCTTCGTGTAAGAGTGATATTTTTTTTTAAATTAAAATAAAATAATCGCTCATGAAGTACAATTTGAAGTATGAAGCAATGTTACTTTATACAGTAATATATTATTTATAGCAATATAAGCAATTATTTCCATTTTGTTGCTGTATTTTGAGCGTCTTACCCGAAAAGAGGAAAAACGTTCCGACGCCCGCGATTCCCACGATGAGTATTTTGCTTAGTAGCAGAATAAAGTCCGTGACGGAGTCCAGGACAACGACTCGTACAGCATTCCGCATAATGAGGGAAAATGCCTCTCGAGCTGAGGTGCAGAAGTTGTGCCCGTAAATGGCCGTCATGATGTAGGCATTCCGATTAAGGAACCGCATGAATTTCTCCAAACACCAAAAACAGCATTTGCAGCAACACAAGATAGCCTAGGAAAAATGAGGATTGAGACACAGATCAATGAAGGTGGGAAAACTCGTCATTTTTGTGGATTTAAATCATTTATGCATGGATAATCGCTTCTACCAAAGTAACGATTGGTAGACCTGAAATTCGGAGTATTTGTCATCTCTCCATTGTGAGCCATAGAGATATAAATATATAGAGAGCTGATTCCCTTCAATAGCAGAGAAACATCGTTCAGCTGATTCTGTGTGTCCACTATAACAAAGTAATTTGAACTACGTCATCGTAAGCTGATCATAGAGATAGAATCTATCTCTATGATCAGCTTACGATGACGTAGAACAAATTACTTTGTTTATTTTGAACACACAGAAACAACAGAACGATGTTTCTCTGCTATTGAAGGGAATCAGCTCTCTATATCTTTATATCTCTATGTTGTGAGCCCGACAATCACCCCGAGGCTTTTACCTCCCGTTACTAACATTTTTATTCCTATAAGTCCACTTATGAAGTCAACTATGTTTTTTATAACAAAATTACATTTATATATGAAACCTATGTTCCTAATATCGGTCATACAAAATATTTATTTTTATAAGACTTTCAGTTAAAATGTAAGGAAACGAAAAGAATGAAATTGCTTGAGTAGTATAAATGCAAATCAATCACATAAAAATATTTTATAGGACACATATATGTCCATTCAGAACATCACTCCTTTCAATTATGTATTGTAAAGGAGAATAAAAAAAAGATATTCAATAGGTTTGATGAACCAATTTCAACACGTTAATGCTATATCCATATGGATATAATTGAGCCATATATACAAGAGAACAAATAGTTGCAACTAATCAAATTGCTTGATTATGTCATTTAGGCAGAACAAATATTGGACTTTTGCAGAGTTGTGGATTAAACGGAAAAACGAACGCTTGAACGGACGAAGGGGATTTTTTTTGGCATTTCTCCGTTCATGTATATGGTTCTGTGCAAAAATTGTGGACGTTTTTTATTCAAAAGAAGTTTCAATGTTTCTAATGTCACTCCAGAAAAAAAGTGAGGACGTTTTTTTAACAAACAGAAATGCAATTGAAATTATTGAGTCATTCTGGATAAAAGTTTTTACCATGGAAGTTTTTCAAATTTGAAATAGGAACAAATTAAAATAATATGTATTCAACGAACGGACAAATGCTAAAAAATGGAATGACGAACGCCTGAATGAATTTTTTTCTAATCAAATGGGCGAACACTAAGGTTGCGAACGCCCAGAAGCCTGGACTTTTGATTGAATCATGCTGGACTTGGTAAATGATTTTGTATCTTCTTTTTTAAGTTTACATGTAACGTTGTTTTTTACTACCTTAACCACGGGATTATCTTGGTGATATTGCTTCATCTTTTCCTCAATCCTTTCCAGCATGACGCGTATGAAGCGAATGATGGCGATGATAAGGGATCCGAAGGCCACCGTGCCCAAGTGATAGCGAAAGGTTCGTGTCGTGCTTGAGAGCAAAGGCAGGGAAGGGACCTCCCGCTTTTTGTCAAAGGTCCAGTACCAGGAGGCAAAGGCTCCAGCCAGAATCATTTGGCCCAGAGCAGATATGAAAAAGAGACCCAGAAGAGACCAAATAAGTTGACGAGCTGGAGAATGTTTGTGACGGTTGTGGGGCCATAGCGGAAGAACTCACACTTGGAGAGCTCACATCCGGATATGGAGGAACAGTCAAAGGTGTCCACTTGACAAGCGTCCCCGGTTTTAAAGGGGTCTTTGTCGTTCATGCACTCTAAAAAAAGATAAAGAGAGTACGTTAGCTCAGTGATAGTGTGCTCAAGGGTCTAGGTTCACCTCCCGAGAGGGGAAATCTGTTTGATCAGCTTCATTTGCAATGGTTCTATGATCTTGTCGGTAGTTTGCATTTTTTTCTTCAGTACTTCTATGCAGAATAATATGTATGAATATTGCTCTTAGAAATGTAATTCAATGCCGCATACAAATATTTTTTTTACAATTCAAAGATCCGTTTGTCTTGCATTCTCTAGGGAACGCCGTACTGGCTTTTAATATTTTGTTGGTAGGGCATTCTGAACCGTTTCGGCTCACCACTGCATCATTGGAAAGCTCCTAGGTTCGATGGAACTATTTTATTGCTTAATTATATCCAAATAGAGGTAACTCCCATCGAACCACATAGACAAAAATAGATTAATAGCAAGGGTTTTTTCTTATGAATTCATCAGAATGCAATTTGTAACCACAAAGACGAACCTCTAAACACCAGAAAACAGGCTATGAAGCACTAGTTCGGAATTGTATTTGACAAATAGTAAAAGAACTTGAATTTGTAGGAGCTAACCGGCTTGGGTAATAAAAACGTATTTCTAAAACCACCGCAAGAGAGTACGAACCTCTGCTTCGAAATTGTATGTGAAATCGGTCAGGAACAGCCAAATAATATATATATTCAGGTCATCAAATTGATGGAGGTATAATCAAACAACACTCGGGACATAATTGTCACCATTACATGTAGACTTAGTTTGATTAAACATAATATAAATTTCGTTAAATTGTATTGTTAAATTCGTTATTGTTCACAACGTAAAAAAAATATGGTTTCATTATTTAATTAACAAAAAATCTAAGACCTACAACTCACAATAAAAATATCTAGAGATGCAATGGTTAACGAATTAGTTAATTAGATTTATTATCTCAGTATTATGGAACTTGACGAATAAATTCAAAAAGAAAATATTTAATAAACTGATAGTTACTTATTTATCAACACTGAGGGGAAAAAAAGATTATTTCTTCCTCAATTGAAAGGCTTCATTACTTTTTTAAGATTCTCAATTTTTCATATTTTAAAAAGTGAATTGTTCGGAATGAATCGAAGAGTAGAACAGTTTATGTTTCAAGGGTTAAGAATATATTAATTCAAAAATGAATCTCTTTCTAAATATATAAGGTGAATAAGCGAAGAGCTTTATAGAAGAAGCATTATATTCAAAAATATTTGACCTTTTTTGGGGGGGTATTTAGCAATCTATTTAATAGTGGATATAAATAATTTCACATCCCAGCTCAGGAGTTGGGTCATGGGCACACTTACTCAGACAGTCCCTGCTGTTGAGGTTCACTCGGTATTGGGCCTCTCCCGAGGAGGCAAAGAACATGGCCACGATGACGAACCAACTGATGACGATCACTTCCCCAATGAAGGGAATAATGGGATACCAGAGCGTGCTCATCATGTCACCAACAGCCTTGGAGGCCTCTTCAATCAACTCGATGGCAATTGCAATCCTGAGTAGAGAAATATATTCATTGGAATTTTGAGACATATTAATAATTAGCATGGACATATTCAAATAAAATCTGGAACAAAACAAGTTTATTGAATTATTTGTAAATTTTGAGTTTTTCTAGTTTGTTATTTATAATTTGGATTTTGAAGGGTTTCTTTTGTATATTCGCCAATTTCTCCGCATATTTCACTCATTTTTTGACTCGTTGAATGACAAATGTAGAGAAAAAAGAGACAATTGACCGGCTCATCTTTTTATTCATTTAAAAAAAATAATAAACACAGTTCTAGCGTTCTTTTTCCGTCTCCACATGTGAATTTCTCTTGATTTTTACGAAGACATATTTCATTATCTTTTAAAGCATATTGAACATTTTCTGATTTCATATTTTCGTGCTTTAAAATCTCCATATTTCCCTTGCACTATTAATTATAAATAGGGGGCACCGGGCAATTGTCCGGCCTTGTCACGTAGATAGGACCACAACTGTTCATTAAAATCAAAAGCTCATTGACACTTATAAAACCTATTATTTTACAAAAAAATGTCGTGTTTTTGCCATATAAACGCTAGGAATAGCGCGGTCAATTTTGACAATTTTAAAGGTTTACCTGCTATATGGCATTAAATGCTAAAAATACAGTAAATACATCACTCATATTAAATAAATTCAACAACTTTTATAATTCACTATATATATGTCTTATCTTAATAAAATCTGTAAGGAAATCTCTGGACATTGCACAATTTTAGAACCACAACTGATTACTATAGTTTATCGCATATTTTGCAATATATTGTTCAATAATAAAATTTATTGTCATTTTAATTCGTCAAAAGACACCAAATCAAAATAAATATGCTGCAATATGTTTCTTTTTTTTGGAAACCTGGATCTGGGTATCTCTTAGTAATTTAAAGAGAACATAAAAAGAATTTATCTAAACTAAATTACTGAAAGTTGAAATATTTTCAAATTCAACTTACACTATTCTTTACGATATGTTATATTATTTAAAAAATCGTACAAATAGAATAAAGCATTTAAAAGGAATTGCAAAAAACTAAAGGCATGTTTTTTGGTTAAATTCAGAACTCTTTTTTAATCCTTGAAAGCCAACATTGATAAATAGAAATAAAACATTTTGAAATATGTTTCAAGAGATACACAATTTTTATAAAATACAATGTTGCAAGATCTTAACAACATGTATAATTATTTAAAATATATACCTACAAAAATTATATTTTTAGGTCTGAAAGAGTATTTTCACTTTATTTATGATTCTTAAAAAAATATTGCAAGTAATATATATTTTTTTAAACATATAAGAAAATACTTTAAGGCTTAAAAATACATACTTTGAGATTTCCGACAATATATATTGAGATATAATTTTGCTTGGGTTTACAAAAAAATAAGTTATAATAAATTTTATGTAATAAATAAATATTATTTAGAAAATATATTGTAGAATAGATTTAAAAAAATATTCACGTTACTTGTAAAAATATACTTTAGTTTGTTTTACTCCTAGATAAGCCTCTCTACACCAGAACTTAATCAAATTATACTTCAGTTATTTAGGGTGATAAGCTATACGCTATTAATTATTTCACCACTTACCTCGTTCGAAGGATAATCAGAAGAAGTACAAGTATGACCACAATCACAGAACTAACAATGAGTATCCCAAGCCACAGATTCGGATTTCTCGTAATCTCCGCAAAACGGCTCTCAAATCCCAAATCAAACTCATAGTCACTCGTGATGATAATGTCCTTGACTTGCACGTACTTAAAGTAGGAGAACACGGCACAGCCTACCAAAGACGCTATACAGAGGACCAGCGTCGTCCAGATCATAACCTTAGCAGTGAACCGCATTAGCGTGATCCATAGGAGAGCAATGAGCATGGAGGCGAGAAGACAGAGCATGATGATCCAGTACGTGTTGGACAAGTCATTCACGACCTTCTCAGAGATTTCCTTGAGGTTCAGCACCTCGGCCACCTTGCGGAGTGCACGTAAAAGCTTCTCTCCCGTGATTTCCCCTTCGTGATCCAGGGTTTCATCCTCGTTGAATATGTGGTGGAGTTCTCCATATCCACTCCGTTGACTTTTGTGAAGCTGGTATGCATCGTCCAAGGACGTCTTTGCTAGGAAGAATCCATGCAGGACAGAGTCGCTTCCGAATGAGATCTTTACCATTTTCTTTGTCGTTTTGAAAGTCTTCCTTTGTGGCCTTGAGGCTGCAATAGGGGCGCATCTCTTCGCGGACGTCTATATTGAGTTTAGCCTTGCCCCAAAAGCTCTTGATGTCGGTGGGCACTCTTGGACACAGACCTGGGGCGTGGGGCAGCCCGAAGTCAGGGCGCTGGGACGAAGGCATTCCATGATGTTGAAGAAGAGGAGACGAGGTCGACCCCTGAAATGAGTGAAAGGGGAAAATGACACTTTACACATTGAAGGGTTTTCATGTTAACCTTGGGTTGAATTCATTCCATATGTTGTCACTCGTTACTGTATTTAATATATGTAGGGGTCCATCGATTAATCGCTTCGATAGGAAGCTTGACACAATATCGGAATAGACGAAACTTGGTCCTGATAGATGATGATGACTGCTGTTCAGTTCTAGATTTGTATATTCATTTATGATGCTTAATTATCAAGATTTATATATTTATTTTGGTATTATGCCTCTTAGTGTGTAATACAAAGTTTAATTCATTTAGACATTTATAACCTGAGACTGCTGCTCAGTTATCCAGATTTATTTATCTTTATTTTGACATAAATATATTTATATTTTTGCTATTCAATCGTCCAAATTATATATGCATATATATATATATATATATAGAAAAATAGTTTCTAATAGAAGAGAGAGTGTTCATTTCTGAAAATATCATTTTTTAACCCTTAGATGCATAAGTGGGTCAAAAATGACCCGGTGAGGTTGTTTTCTTGAAATATCTTCGTAATGAAAAATTGTTATTATTTCATATTCCAGGTATTCCTCAAAAAACATGTTTTTGATATAATGCCATTTACATTTTAAACTTACCTTTTATACATTTAAGAAATTGTAGTTTTTGTATTACAGGTAGTTTGTCTGAACTGCATACAGTGATGAGACAAAACACATTTTTCTATTGCTGTTCTGGGTAATTTTATTTTTCAAAAATGTTAAAAAGTGAAAAATAAAGATATTTCAAAGATGAATCATTCTTGTGTGGTCCTAAATATAATACTAAATATTATACAGTGATTAT
This sequence comes from Caligus rogercresseyi, assembly GCA_013387185.1. Taxonomy (NCBI): domain Eukaryota; kingdom Metazoa; phylum Arthropoda; class Copepoda; order Siphonostomatoida; family Caligidae; genus Caligus; species Caligus rogercresseyi. The sequence continues at coordinate 34,934,851 of CP045890.1, forward strand.
TCTTAACCAAAATGAGAAAAATGGCATAAAAACACATTGATTCTAACATGGGTCATTTTTGACCCACTTATGGAAGAGTGTAGGGTCCAGTCACTCATGCATCTAAGGGTTAAATACTTATTTTATGCCTTAGAGTTGTGGGATATGAATACGAAGTAAAGCATTAAAATAAGTTAGCGAACCTAAGAATCTCTTTTATATGAGGTTGATTTATTTTAAGCTGAATCATCCGCTTTCGTTCGATTCTTAATGTAATATTTGGGCATTACTGCTGACATCCTCATTCTAAACATGATATAATAGCGTCATTTCCTTACTCATTATTTTGTCGATCGCAGATTTCTCCATTGGAGTCCGACGGGTAAATGAGCTTGATAGGATTTCCCTGCAACACAAAGAGAAGAAAGTAATACGTGAGACTCCCTTCGTCCTCATCCTGCTCCATGATCAAACGATGGGTTTTGTTTCTTGTTCTTACAGTGGTAAAGGCCAGAAATCCATTCCGATCCATGCCAGGATAAAGACGATGAAGAGAAGCAGGCAAATGACGTCCGTGCAGGAGCGTTTCTTGATGGGGCCCTTGAAGGTCGCCTCGTACTTCTTGGGGCTACCATAGAGGGGCCTCAATACCTCACCATCCATCTTCAATCAGAGGACGCTAAAGAGACAAGAAAAAAAGAGGGGAATTGAAATGAATCAAGCAAAGGATTTGCTCGTATTTATCAATTAATCCCTAATGAAAGGAGCACTCCCATATTTTACTGAGTTTTTTTTGTTCATTGATAGGGACTTAGTAATCATCGCTTACATATATACAGAGATAAGAAGCCTTTCCTGTCAAGCAAAATGCATTTGCATAGACACATTTCATTATATATTTAAAAAATGAACTCTAGTTTGACAGGAAATTAGAATTGTTTGTATATTTTTATGTCATCATACCATGGGCTTTTCTTTGGGGATTTGATCTCTACCCGTGGCTCAAGGATCAAACCAAGGGCCTTTAGGTTTCCTTTGTAAAAACAACTGAGAGACACTATTTTGATTGAACAAAAAATGTTGGATTCTTCTTTTTCCTTCTTCTCTTCTTCAGTGTCTCCCCTGAGAAAGCGTGCGGATCCTTCAGAGAGTCAGCCTACTTTTCGTATCTGTCTAATGGTGAGATGCTTCTTCTCACAGAAAAAGGGTTCTTGGGAGACCCGCATGTTGCTTTAAAATATGAAAAAACACGCCTTGTGATGGCTTGGATTCCTGAATATTTATCCGTCCTGCCGCATGTATCATTTAATAAAAAAATGAGTATTAGG
>CP045890.1:34936257-34976257 GCA_013387185.1 Caligus rogercresseyi
TATTCAACTTCAAGTAAGTCAGATGTTATCATGGTTGAAGGCTAAGCAGTCTCATAGATATGAATGGAAACTTTTGAAGATGAGGAAAGTTAAAAGTCAGACATGGCTATTATGTTTATTTAGGTATATTATTATACACAATTTCTACTGCCTTTATACTTTATATCCCCAGTTACAATTGAAATAAAGACCTTTTAAAAAAGTCAGACCTACCAGCTCTGTATAACGCACACGGAGCCCCAGTTAAACTCAGTTGGTAGTGACCTATCAAAATAGGTCAACACTGATAACCACAGATTATGTCTACGATGAAACAGGCTTTTTGCTCAAAAGCAATACTATGATACCAATTAGGTATTAGGTTTATATAAACCATATCTTTTTGAAAAAGTTTGGTTTATCTCACATCATACTCTTAAAGTCTTTTGAGTATTTTCGCAACAAAGAGCAAGCGTATTTATTCCACCCCAATTCTTATCCACATCTTTTATACTAGTTTTGAATATATTGTTATTGACACCAAAACTAAAGTGAAAAAATAAAGCTCAGTGAAAGCGTTTTTGACTCTCAACGTTCAAATTTGATCAACCTAATTAAAAAGAGTATCTTAGGTTCAATAGACTAATTTAAACGCATGAGTATATTGCAGATCCATGGAAACCAATCGCAAAAAACTAAAATTAATAATTAAAGACTTTTTTTCACAAATAATAAATTTAATTTATTATAAAAGCTGATGGTTGGATTCTTTTCAATCATAATTATAGAGCCAAAAAAATACTCCATGGCATCTTAAATTATGGACAAGGCCTGGACCCAACGAGGCCGCTTAGAAAATCGCTAGGCTCTTATTCAAAATTAAATCTTATGCAAACATGGGAAAATAAGATGACATCCACCAACATGAGAGACGACAAAAAGTTCACGGCGCAGTTTAAAATATCTACCGCTTGCATCTTTTTCTACTTTCCTTGTAAGGTATGCAGAAAAATGTTTAATTCGACCCTTCACTGTTTTCGCTGATTACCAAGCCCTGACGTATGTTCGTGCTTGCGTCACCTTAATATGAGTTATCCATATAACTCTGAATATGAGGCTAAGTTTTTTATCGGCGTTTATCATATTTGGTATACCCTTTAAAAGCAACAAAGGCGTCACTTGAATCCAAGGATCTGAGCTTTGCACTTGCTACACAGTGGGCTGGGGCATGGAAATTACCTAAAATAAGATCTTCTAAGACACCTTACAAATAAAGTTTTCTTAAACTAGAGAAAAAATCCAATTCAACAAAATTTTTTTAACTCAAACGCTCCATTCCTTCAAAAATGGTGAACGTTTGAAGATCGGCCAATTTTCAATTTCGCGATAAGTTAAAATTGTTGTTTGGTCCACGACTGCATTAACCCACCCATCCAAGGATGCTTAAAAAATGATGAAACATGTCCATTAGTGCTCATTTTTTCACAGTAACCTGAAAGTCCTTAAGCTTACTGTTTTCAATCCAATATTTCATTGGGTATGTCCCAATTTCATCAGAATTAACTTTTTTCTCGAAATTTCAGATAAAAAATCACAGTTTTTTACGCCAAATTCTGCACAAGATGGTAAAAATCTTAAAATGCCACAAGCCAGATTTCCTCCAGGCCACATTTCCTGAAAATATAGACATATACCTTTTAAATAATCCCTGTACTAAGAAATCTGGCTTGTGGCAATTCAAAGAATTGGAATTTTCATCAGAAGTCGTGGACTGAAATGCTTTGACGAATCGGGTTTGGAGGCAAATAACAAGATTCTTCGATCAATACGTCTCAAGTTGGCTCGCAAAACATCGCAAGCAGACAACTTGGAAGATGTCATCAACAGATTATGGTTAGGCTCAGATCCGAAGTCAACCAAGTCCGCCTGAAAGCTGTAAAAAAGCTCACCCTGTCTACGGACCGCTGAGCAATGATGATGCTTTGTTTGAGAGGCTTTGTTGCTAAACTTTCTGTATTTTTTTCTAATTAGTTGAAAATTGTAATAAATTGTAGTAAATTGTAATCACCTCTTTAATACGCTTCCAACGAGCCCTCATCTATGATCAGGGGATCATTTTAAGCCAAGATCTACCAAAAACGTGTTTTTGGGCCAGTATGCCCGAATATGGTTATTTGGACCCAGACCCCAAAAATTTGGAATTTTTTGAAAAATTTCTTTAGAACTGTAATCACCTCATTAATACGCTTCCAACGAGCCCTCAACCATGATTAGGGGATCATTTTAAGCCAAGATATACCAGAAAATGTATTTTCGGGCCCATATGTCCAAATATGGTTATTTGGACCCAGACCCCCAAAATTAGGAAATTTTTGAAAATTTCTTTAAAACTGTAATCACCTCATTAATACGCTTCCAACGAGCCCTCAACCATGATCAAGGGATCATTTAAGCCAAGATATACCAGAAAATGTGTTTTTGGGCCCATATGCCCATATATGGTTATTTGGACCCAGACCCCCAAAATTTGGAAATTTTTGCAAAATTCTTTAGAACTGTAATCACCTCATTAATACGCTTCCAACGAGCCCTCAACCATGATCAGGGAATCATTTTAAGCCAAGATATTCACATTTTTCCAATATTTCGGCCTCCCAGCCCACTGTGTGCTAGTGCAAAGCTCACGTTGCAGAATGTGTCTAAACTCCAATACACTCATTCGTAATGAGTTGTTGAAAAAAACATTTATTTCTTCGACTGCAAGATAAGGAGCCTTTGCCCTGAAGATTCCACATTCTAAGCCAATGACGTTATGGGAATTCATCGCGGATATCGTTAAGGTTTTTCCTCAGTGGTCCTGTCATTTTTACTCTTGTTTGAGACTCATTGTTAGAAGATATGTTTGACTTCAAATGAAATCATCGAGGTGACTCTGCAATAAAAGTTGTTATTATTGTTTACTAAAAATTGTTGCTATTTTTCGTGTTACTAGCTTCCATTTAAATATAATTTAGATTACGATGTTTCATGAGTTGATGGATCTTGCCTTAGAGTGTTAATTTTAAGATAAAATGTTGCTATTATTGTATATATGAAGTATGTATGATTTTTTAATAAATGACCCATACTTTGATTTCATTTTTAGATGTTCTTTTACTTTTTTCGCTCTTAAACTATTGACCCTACAATTTTATAAATAAAATGAAAAGTAGCTCTACTGTATAAATCATATGGATTTTAAGTATATGATATCGAAAAAAGGTTTACTTTATAATAAAAAATACTATTATAGAGGAATTCATATTGCTCAAAACCATTAGCCCACATCATACATAATGGAATTTTCCGAGAAATATGAACAATTCGAGTTTAGGACTACCACCCCCCCGGACTAAGACCCCTCGACAATCACCCCCCGTGCCATTCCCCCCCCCCCTGTTACTAATATGTGTTGTCCCTTAAAGTCCACTTATAAAGTCAATTATGGTTTCTTTATGACATAATTGCATTTGTGTCTGAAACCTATGTTCTTAATTAGTCATGTAAAAGATGCGACCGATATCTGCGGTGAAGTCCCAAAACGTCATAAGCTTAGAATGTGGAAAACATAGGACCGATATTAGGAATATAGGTTTCAAACAAATATGCCTTTTTGTCATACAGAAACATAGTTAACTTCATAAATGGACTTTAAGAGATATGAAATATTAGTAATGGGATTAAAAGCCCAGGAGGGGGTGATTGTCGGGGTGCTAGTCCGGAGGGTGTTGTCGGGGTGGTGGGGGTGGGTGGGTAGTCCTGTGACGGAACAATTCACCTGTGTTATGTTATACATGATGAATGATTATCCACAGGTATTTTGCCGCTACTTCCAGAACATCAAACATTACATTGCATTCACAGTATCAATTGTGAACAAATTTATTTTATTTGGTTGAGGCTATGGCTCAAATCAGAGATATAAAGACATAGAGGGCATATTGGATTCTTCAGAGAAATACGTCATATTGCTCATAATAACAAATATTTTTATCTCTTGGTCAGCTTACGATGACGTAGTACCAATTAATTTGTTTAAATTGGACACAGAAATACAACTGAACGATGTTTCTCTTCTATTGAAGAGAATAAGCTCTCTATATATTTATATCTCTATGGCTCAAATGGGATATAAGAGCTACGTCACACCGCTAGGTGTCTCTACTATAAAAGTAAACAAAACTCCTTCTTGAAAGAATAATTTATTAGTTAACGGGCATTAAATCCGATATGGACCCTTTTTATTAAACAAAAAATTCAAACGTGTTATGTTGTACCTGGCTGCTCCAATAAATGGAGATTTCATTTCTCGAGGACTTATAGCCTTTGAATGAAATGGCGAATTACTATAAATGAAATTGGTCCTCATGTAAATTGTAAAGATATGATTTGGAAGCCGTGATTTGAATCCAGCAAGAGGTGTAGAAGAAAACTCAAGTTTCGGTGAGTGTCAGGAGCTGTGCCTTCTTTATTCAATTATCAAAAGTTAATCAAGAAGACTTGGTTCTAATAAGAGAGCAAATTTCGTAAAAATATTATAAATAAACGTTAATAAACATATATATATATATATATATACAGGCCCGGCTCTAACCACTTTGGTGCCCAAGGCAAGATTTTATGTGGCGCCCCCCCCCCCCCATGCATCGCAGTAAATTCCACTGCTAGTGTACATATACTCACAAGAAACTGAATATCGTTGTTCTAGATATTGTTTTATTTAAATAAAGAAATATCACATTTTAAAAACTAAGAAAAGAATTAAGGAAACAAATACAACAAATAAACTAAATGTATTAAATATAACAAAAAATAGCTCATTTAAAGTATTAAATTTAAATACTCCCAAAATATAAACTGTAAACAATTGAAATAAATTAACGTATTAATACAATATAAATAAGACACTGCACAATAAAGAAACCAGTGTGCACTGTTTTTTACAAAGATTTAAATAAAAATATACAATAAATATATAAAAAGGTGATCTTATAATGACCTCTCGTGGTTTATTTTTTGGTATGCTTTAGCTTAAACTATTTTAAAACAACAAAACCACCTCCTCAATCTCACATAACCTCCTACAGATTTACTCTCCTGGTCTTTCTTGCAGCAAAGTCATCTATAATATCATCATATGAGAACTGATTTGAGACCACATGGTTTATGCTTATAATGCCAAGTCCACTGAGACGTTCTTGTATCATGGTAGATCTAAGATACGTTTTTATCAGTTTGAGCTTAGAGAAGCTTCTTTCAGCAGCAGCCACTGTAACTGGAAGAGTGGCAGAGATTCTCAAGGCAACCCACATGTTAGGATAAATTTCGACCAGCTTCTTCTCATGCAGGAAGGTCAAAAGTTCCATATTTGTCATTTTCTTTGATGGCAATGGTGGGAAATTCTGCATTTCCTTTGCAAGTTCTGTGCCATCAATATCTGGCTGGCTGTCATGGGTCAAAGCGGTACTTAGAGTTTGACACTTCAGTAGCAGGTCCTCTTCTCCTAAGTTGGGGAATCGAGGAGCACACCAAAGATTCTATTCACTTCTCCAAGATTCTGAAATCTTTCATCTAGTGAGGAGATGGCCGTATCCATGACCATATTAAAAAATGTGGTTTCCATTTTTCGTAGTGCATCATGGATGTGTTCATCTGGAGAATCATAGCTAAAGTGCTTTTTGTGGTTCTCAAACGTTTTTGTTTGAGTTTAGCCTCCACGTTCATCTCTTCGCACATCTCCTTTGCAGTTGTCTGTGCATCAGAAAATCCAGTGTTTCTGTAACTTGTGAGGGAATCTCTAGTTTTCTTTAGCAAGTCGACAGGTACATCAAACTGTATGGAGGGTGACTGCATTAGTTTACTGACATACTGGATCTTGCTGAGAATGTCGTACCATATAACTGTACAAATACAAAAGCGATAGGATCCAATCTCCTCAGCCAAAGACTGGGCTTCAACTCTCACCACAGGGTCTGCAGTTGTTTCCCTCACTTCCAGAGGAGCCTCCATGACTTGACCCGCTTGATACCTTACTGCTTCAATACTTTTTATTCTGCTTTCCCATCTGGTCTCGGCCCATGACTTTAGAGTTATTTTAACATATTTTAGGAGGAAATCCCACCTATGGGTGGAGGCTGAGAAGCAAATGTTTTAGCAAATGTTGACGCATATAATATAAAAATTAGGGGAATTTCCACACAAATAATTATCGGCATTAATGGGTTAAATTATATACATCCTTAAAAAAAAAATTATTGGAGTAAACTTTGGATAATTATCACCCCTAATGGAATCTGTTCGGGATCTTAGAAAATATCATTATTTTTATACTACTACCTATAAGCTTTGCTAAACAGTTAAATTGGCGCCCACTGGATGGACGGCGCCCCTTAGCATTTGCCTATGCTACGGCCGGCCCTGTATATATATATATTATATATATATATATATATATATATATATATATATATATATATATATATATATATAATATATATATTATAATATATATATATATATTAGGGTTGTTCTTATTTTTCAAATGTTTGAAATGTTAGCGACTTTGAGCATTTTCTGTTTCTTGGTGATAAAAGAAGACGACATACAAAGTTTGAACAAAATCGGTCAACATTACGAGGTCGCGCAAAGAGGTCAAAGTTTTAAAAATTTAGTAAAAATATAGTTTTCCGCAAATTTCTTCAAAATGGTGGACGTTACAGACTTCAATAATAATTATTAATTAAAGGAAATCTAATTTACTACCAGACGTATGTTGATGTTTTTTTAATAAAACAAAGTTTTCAGTAAAAACAAAGCAAGAAAGGGAGTGAGTATTGTTAGCTTATTTCATAGCTTTTTTGTATCAATTAACTTCACTCGCCTGTAGAAGATGACTTGTTCGCTTCAGAGTAAAATAGTACTTTTAAGTTAGTAAAATTTTAGATGATAAATCCAAAAATGACCTTGGTTGCATTCTATCAATTCAGAATTCAGTACAATCTGAGTTTACATCATATGATTCAGAGCCTGTATTGACCTATAAGAAATCGATTATGAAAAAAATAAATAATAATGTGTTTCTTAGATTTGCGTCAAGGTATCCTCTCAAAATTTTACTTTGTCTCTGACGCATACATGATCCATTATATGCGTCATTTTGTACGCAAAATAGGCTTTTTTAATGTACATATAACTCTCTACTTATTAAACCACATGATTTAGTATACCAAAATATTTAAGCTGGTTAACCAAGCTTTCATTTGATATGTTTGGTGTTCTAAAAATCGCTATACTTTAAGAGATATAAGCAAATACGTACTGTCCCCCAAAAATTGTCTTTTGATATGAGAATATACGATTACCATCTGGTAATGCTGTTAGTGTTACCTGGATAGAAAGAGAAAGAGAAGGGAGGGGGTATTTTTCCTCCCTTCTCTCCCTTCTTTTTCTTGCTATCCAGGTACACTAACTGGCGTTACCAAATGGTAATCGTATATTCTCATATCAAAAGATCAATTTTTGGGGGACAGTACGTATTTGCTTATATCTATTAAAGTATGGCGATTTTTAGAACACCAACATATCAAATGAAAGCTATGAAAACTATATTTTTACTAAATTTTTAAAACTTTGACCTCTTTGCGCGACCTCGTAATGTTGACCGATTTTGTTCAAACTTTGTATGTCGTCTTCTTTTATCACCAAGAAACAGAAAATGCTCAAAGTCGCTAACATTTCAAACATTTGAAAATAAGAACAACCCTATATATATATATATATATATATATATATTTGTCGTCTAATACATTATATTTCCTTAAGGAGAAAAGTCCAGAGTTGATGGTTCACATCTCCCTCATTTCACTGAATTATTTCTTAATAGAACAAATGTAATTGTAAAAATGTTTCCTTTAATAATTTAAATAAGTAATTAAATATTATTTATTGTAGTCAAAGGCTTAAGTTATTTTTGAACCGTCATCTATTTTAGCTTGTTTTGTATCAACTAAATATTTTCGAGTTTAGTTATGCCAAACATGATGAATCGCTAGAAATCATAGAATGACAAATTATCGTTTTTTAGGTTATATATGTTTTTATTGATATTATGAAGAAATGGCCAGAAGAAACAGGGGAAAAATACGGCCTGGGAAGAAATGCCACAAGAAATAATGGTCAAGGAAGAATGACTCAATGTTGGGGGCGCAGGTTCGAATCCCGAGAGGGGATGGTCATTTTTGGTCTACCTCATTGATAAGATCCTAGGTTCGATAGACTAATTTTAATGCTATAATGCTTATTATATCCAGTCGGATGCAATTCTGTCGAACCATATAGGCCCAAAAAAAAAAAATGACCCAAGATATAAAAGATAAATGATGAATCATGAAAAAAATGACACAAATAAATATTTGTTCTCTTTTATGACAACAAGAAAGAAATCATTATTTATAATGCCAATATGATAATAATATACCTTTTAAGTTAATTTCATCATTTATATGAAAAATTGTATTTGTATATATTTAGGTGTATTTCGATCAAATCCTTACCTACCTATGTATATAGACAATTTTTCCATGCCCAATCATTTTCTTTTTCTAATTTGGGTCATTTCTTCCTCGTACATATTTTCCATTACTTCTGGACACCGTTTTTTTAATCATACTTGACTTAGTTGAGTAGATTTTTTTCTCTAACGACACTGGTGGAAAGAATTTGAGCCTGAATGATAAAAAGTATTTAGCATTTTGAAATAAAAAAACAATTCATTTCTTGCTGTTATAAAACTAAGTGTCGTTTATCATGGGATTAGATACGTGTCATTTACAGAACTTCAAATATACTATTATCATCAATATGTATTAGCATTAATTAGGCATAGTAATTATATATATATTTTTTGTTAATTGACACATTGGTCACTACTTGGTTGGCTTACCCTGGTATAATGAGACGACAACATAGTGTAAGTGGTTGTGCCCTTCTAAGGCAGTGGTGCCATGGTGCCGACCCGTGGGCCGGAACCGGCCCCAATGGACATCACGTTCGGCCCGTTACGTCAGTGTTTTCACAAATAAATTATACTATGATACAATATCAACAATTTAAATCTACTTTTATTTTTTGTATAGTGTATGGTCTTGCCAGGCCAAAAATGTACCGGTAATTTGCCCTCCGCCCCGCCCCCCAATATCCCACTTGAAAAAATCTGGCCCCCTGACCGATTTTACCCTGGCATCCCTGTTCTAGGGGATCGTGATTTGGATTCCGGCTTGGATCAAACACTCCACCTCAATTTGTACTCTATAATCTTACTCTCAGACACACATAAGGGATCGTTGGTCTGACGATTATACGTAGGAAAAAGCAACAAAGAAATGAAGTTCTCAACTCATAAAATTGGGTTTGTAGAATTAAGGCATATTTACTTTTGCAATATACTACATCTTAAAAAACGTATTTAGATTTATTTCAATGAACTAATAAAGCAAAAGAAATATAACAAATATAAAGTCGAAAGTTACAGCCCCAGTTTTGTACTCTAGGATCCTACCCTCTAACAATCAAAAATGGATCGTGTTTTTTTTGACGATTAAACGAGGAAAAAAAGAAAAAATAGGCTTTCGAGAACTAAAATTAAAGCATATTTAAATATGTGTCATCTTTATAACTTATTTTGATTTATTTAAATTAATTAATAAAGCAGAACTCATTCAACTTATATATAAAGTCACGAGATATTGCCCCAGTTGGTAGCCCTAACCAGGGAATACTATAGCCTGGAATAGGAACTCCATCCTTTTTATGTCAAAGGTTAACTACCTTCGTAAAAAAGGAAGAGGAAAAAGAAGGGAGTTCCTAATAGGAAGAACTCCCTCCTTTTACCTTTTTTTACAAAGGTAGTTAATGTTTGACATAAAAAGAAGGGAGTTCCTATTCCAGGTGTTAGTATTCCCTGCCTTAACTCATGAGAATATCTGGCTCAAGGGTAAGGGAACTCAACATACATTTTGAGTATGAGTGTGTGAGTGAATGATTTTAAGTTTTTGGGAGTGTGTTTGTGCATAAATTAGCAGTAAAAGTTAGGTAATGTCTCATTAATCACACTGCATTGCTTAATTTGTCTATGTGTAGAGGAGCTCTTTCTATTCTCCAATCCTTTTTCCGAGAACATATCTTTATGTGCATCTAGATAACAAAATAATAATATTATTCAGTACGAATTTGGATTCAATAGACCATTGTCTGAGAAACTACCATTTAGCAATTACTAATCAATCCACTTCAATGATGGACTTATCTCCTCTACAATTAAGGATCTTTTATTGTTCAATAGTCAAAATATGGCAATTATAATATGCAAAATCCGAATCCTAAGTATGATTTCCCACAGGATTACCTCACATTTTTATCGATTACATATTTCTCCGTTTTTAATTAACCTTCAACGCTTACAGATATTTTATATGTAACTTTTGCTCGTTCAAATATGCTGTACTCGTAGTAATGGTCTTTTGAATATAGAGTTGCCTTTTTTACCTATTTGGTTCACTTGAGTATAATTTTTGAGGATATGAAATAATATATTGGGATTCAAATTACTCAATCTAACCGAGGAATCTCTTTTCATTCTGTAATATTGATCTTCCCCTCTTGAACTGAGTCGAACTCCCGCCTTCAACATTGAGAATTGAAAACACATCGATTGAGCTTTGAGTTATCTTGTGATATTATATTTTAATATATGTTTTTAATATATCCCTGATGAAATTAAGCGTCTGAAACTTTTAGAAAACTTTGTTTAATATGAAGCTAAAAGTGGAAAGAGGAATATTAAAGTTTAAATAATGGTGTTTCTGGGAGAAATAAAGTCAAAAGGATCCTTCATAAATTTGATACAACTCTAATTAAGCTTGATAATGCATAACGCATTAAGCTCTAACTTTGAGGGCGCAGGTTCGACTCCCGTGAGGGGAAGGTCAATTTAAATCAAACTCTTGAAAGATCCTAGGTCCGAGAGGCTAGTTTTAGCACTATATGTACACGATAGCTGCAATTCTATCGGACCAAATAGGCAAAAGGCCACCCTGTCAGATTAACTATTTTCGAAATAATTGCTGTTTCCTCCAAAAAACACTCGTGGCCATTGAGTATGACGTATATGAAAAAGATATATCATAAAACAGTGATGTCTTTCAAAATAAACTACAATTTTGGTTAAAGCCATTAACACCTTCGTAACGACAATGCCAATTTTGAACAATATTCTTTCCCCCACCGAAAACAACAACAACAACAACACAAATTGAAGAAACTAATAAAAGATGCATACTCCAGGCTTCTTTTTAAAAAACAACTTAATTTCTCTTTTCCCTTCAATAACAACATCGCAATTTTCTCTTTCGTATACAAAGTCATAATTCATTTTTGCAAAAAATAATACAACAATTCCTTTCAAACACCTAACGACAAAAATAAGAAGATATATACATGTGTGAATGAACTGGGGGATTAATTTTCCATTAGGAAAATCGATTCAAATTAACAGCCCATTCTGTATGACAATGAATGCCCAGGGATTCAAGAATCCCTGGAAACCTCCCTCCTTCCCGGCTCGGATATAAATTTTACTGAAACATTGTCGGTTAAAGGGGTTGTATATTATAGGGAATGGAATAAAATTGATTACTGTTGTATACTTGGATTCTACCTCAATTCATATTACTTACTCATGGGTCATGCCGCTCATCTATAAACTTGATGGGTTTATATATAAGTTATATACTAAATTGTCCGCCATCTTGATGATAGTTAGTCTAAGAAAAGTAATATGATAAACAGGGTTGTAGGAATTTTGAACCAAAATAATGTGTGTTTGCCCAGAAATATGCAAAAAAAAAAAGAACTAAATTGGCAGAAAATTAAGCAAAACCAGGTTAAATAAATATGAAGTATGGGCTCGAAAATGACGACGATTGTTTAGAAATGTAGTTCAATAAATGTTTGTTAATGCCATTTCTGGATCGTTAGTTAGAAATTTATTACTGTTTACAATAGACAAACATATACAGATATACATAAACTAAAGTAAAGAACACAACCACACATGGAGTATCTGTGTTACGACATTCTGGATAAAGTGACAGTATTTATTTGACGAAAAGTCTTGTGAAGACTTTTTATAGAAAATAAGTTGCAACTTTCTCAAACTTTGTCAAAGTATGCGCTAAATACGAAAAAAGAATATATGCGTTAATTGAGTTAGAAGATCATATATGCCCAGAGTGTTGATTTACTAGATTTCTACAGCCCTGGCGATAAAAACGTTCCCCATAGAAATAAATGCATCACAAAATTGTGAAACTGATGAAGCCTTTTGAAGAGTTTAAAAAGTATACTAATAGCAGATAGTAAAAGAGTTGGCATATCCAAAGATATGCTCATATTCACAAGTGAGCAGACTTTTCGCTTGCCGGTGTGACGTTCATAAAAATCACCGGAAAACGGAAAGACTAACATTTCAATATATTTTTGATGAAGTCAAAATACTAGATTGACAAATACCGTGGTATATTGAATTCAAGGAATGTTTATTTTCTTGTTTTCGGGATATTGAAACGTCAGTAATCATATTTTTATTTGTGACATATAAAAATATATTTCAGATGACGTAAGCAGGAAGAAACACATTTCTTCCCGCTTGCTCGTGTGACGTCATTGAAAATAGCAGTGAATCGTTAAGTCAGCTCTCTTGGGAATATGGCCCTACCTTTTTTTTCAATGTACCTTTCCAAAAACGAACGATGAGGCTCCCGCACTACTGGTGACAATATAAAGATTGCTAAGACCAGCCTTGTATGACCTTCCCAAGGACATATATGTTCTTCAAAATTGTTGCAATTGATTGGAAATATACTAAAGTTCATGATACGTGAAATATGGTCTGAGATGCAATCATTGTACGGTGTCCAGTAATTTCATCGCGCGCAAATTCGTCGCGGACCTTTTTATAGCCGTTTTTTTTTGTCGCGGGTAAATACATCACTTGCTCTTTTATAGTCAGTCAATTTTGTCGTTCTTCTTTTTGTCGCAGGTATTTTTGTCGCCAAGCTTTTTTGTAGTGAAGTATTTTTGTCGTTCGTTTTTTTCTCGTCGGTATTTTTGTCACGTAGCTTTTTTATAGTGAAGCGTTTTCCGCGCGATTTATTTTTTTACTTTGTAGACCTAATCTCGTTCGCTTAGTCGAGGGTACCATGGGGTTTAAATCTACCGCTGACACTCTTTAGGGAGAAAAGACAAGCAGCCTAAGAGTTTTGCACACCTAAGCCTTGGTTGTTCCGCTGAGAGTACTATGGGATTGTAATCGACCACCAACTCTTATTAAGGTGAAAAACACTCGGCCTAATATTTTGGTAGACCTTAATCTAAGGGTATGCGCCTACTTTAACCGGGTATCACATGGATTTAAAATCCACCGCCGACTCTTCTTAAGGGGGAAAAACCCGGCCTAAAAAATATATACCCTAATTTAAAGGATTTCACCTGCCTCAGCTGCTATATGGGTTCAAAATCTACTGCAGACCCTTCTGGTCGTAAAAAAACCAGCTCAAGAGTTTTTCAGACACTAGACCGGGTATTTTCCACCTTAATAAGAGTCAGTGGTCGATTACAATCCCATAGTACACCCGGCGGAACAACCAAGGCTTAGGTGTGCAAAACTCTTAGGCTGCGTGTCTTTTCTCCCTAAAAAGTGTCAGCAGTAGATTTAAAGATATAGAGAGCTTATTCCCTTTAATAGCAGAGAAAAACATCGTTCAGCTGTATTTTTGTGTCCAATATAAGAAAATTAATTTGTACTACGTCATTGTAAGCTGATCAAAGAGATAGATTCTGTCTCTATGATCAGCTTACGAGAACGTAGTAAAAATTACTTTGTTTATATTGGACACAAAAATACAGATAAAAGGAATAAGCTCGCTATATCTTTGTATCTCTATTATTTAAACCCCATGGTACCCCGACTAAGCGAACGAGATTAGGTCTAGAAAGTAAAAAAATAAATCGCGCGGAAAACGCTCCACTACAAAAAAGTTATGCGACAAAAATACCGACGAGAAAAAGACGAACGACAAAAATACTTCACTACAAAAAGCTTGGCGACAAAAGAAGAACAACAAAATTGACTGACTATAAAAGAGCAAGCGATGTATTACCCGCGCACAAAAAAATGGCTATAAAAAGGTCTACGACGAATTTACGCGTGATGAAATTACAGTTAACCCATTGTACTTTTATTCTGAACTAGCACTGATTTCATAGGTATCCCGATAACATAAATCAAAGTTAAGACTCTCAGGAGTTAATGTACATATATATATATATATATATGTATATATATATATCTTGTCCGCGTATATGCTTAGTAGGGGCATAAAAAACCTTTCAAGTAATGAATATCCTTGAGACTGTATGAGTGCATATCTATAAAAATCCTTTATATGTTTAAATAGATCACACCCTTTTCCAAAGTGATAGTGAATATTCCTGAATAAAAACCTATAGGAATAAAAGATAAAATGCTTTTTCTTCAATTAAAATAATATTTTTTAAAGGATGAACTAAACAGGGACGTTCGGTGAGGCACTGACGTCATAAAGTCAGATTATCAGGATTAGGATACAGCAGCATCCGGACTGTAGGGTTCATGATAGTAAATCTTAGTAATGACGTCACTGCATATCCTACCACTAACGTATTCTCAAAGTATATGCAAAGACGACTTTTTAAATAAACTCTAGTGATATCATAAGCAGCAATCGTTTTTAAGCATATATATATATATGTATATGTTCATGAACTACCTTTTTGCATAGGGATCAATTGATAATTGTGTTTAAAATTCTTACTATGGATGGATTGTAACTAAGGGACATGTTTTTAGGTCCCTTTCTGTAATTTTTTAAAGTCTGTTTGCGTTTCTAACTGAAAGTAATTATCTTTATGTTATCTCAACGCAAGTGTGTCTTTCTCTTCATTAGAAAAACAGCAAAATAACTCATAGTTTTGAACGCTTCAAGAGTAAATAATAGTTCACAATATATAATATATACAGTGTTAGATGATGATGATATATCTTTTTCCTTAAATATTGTAAATTCATTTAAGCATAAAGAAGGTCGAAGCAAGAGCAAATAATAAATTTGTAATTATTTATGGATTAGATTGATGTATTGATATGTGTATATTTCTTCACATATATATAAATACAACTAACTTACTTGTGTGTATGAATACTATGGGGGTAAAAGGTCATCATCATCCCTGGAAATAGAGAAAAGAGAGTTCAGCACTTTATTATCTTATATTCTACTACAGCCATTCACCTCATAGCAAACAAATCAGGACCTTATGACTGTGATATTTGTAGGGTTGTGGATTGAACGAAAAAACAACAAACGCCGTTCGCGAACACACGTTCAAAATCAAACGCCTGAACAGATTATAAATGACCGAACGAAACGTAATTATTTTCTTCGTCTGTTCAATTTATATTGTTTTTATAAGAAAACTTTGAAGGATACTTCTGTGCGAAGAGTGTGGACGTTTTTTATATAAAAGAGGTTCATTAATGTTTTTTATGTTACTCAAGAAAAAAGTGAGGATTTTTTTAACCATGGAATTTTTTCAAATTTGAAATAGGAACAAATTTAAATAGTTGAAATTTTTTGAACGAACGGATGAACGCTAAAAAATTGAATGGACAAACGCCGAAACGGATTTTTTTTAATCAAACGGATGAACACTAAGGTTGCGAACGCCCACACGCCTGGATATTTGGGCTTTTTTCAAAAAATATATAATCATTTTAAGCTGTGAGGACCTGCTTTTCGTTGATTGTTACAAAATGCCTTGAACTCATATATAATAGGTCGGCTGATAAGTCCCGAGACTAACTAAGAAGAAAACATTTTCTTGGCAAAATCCGATTTTATTATTCAACATAGGCGCTTCGAGGGCGATACAGCGATTATAGCGATCTTTCAATTTTTCGATTCCACTTTTATAGTAATCTTTCGTTTTATCCGAAAAATAGGCTTCTGTCTCGGCGATTACTCCATCATTGTCCTTAAATTTCTTGCCAGCGAGCATTCTCTTTAGGTCTGCAAACAGGAAATAGTCGCTGGGGGCCAGATCTGGAGAGTACGGTGGATGGGGAAGCAATTCGTAGCCCAATTTATTTAATTTAGCCATTGTTTTCATTGACTTGTGACACGGTGCATTGTCTTGGTGAAACATACTTTTTTTTCTTCAAATGGGGCCGTTTTTCACCAATTTCATCATTCAAACGCTCCAACAAGGCTATATAATAATCGCTGTTTATTGTTTTCCCCTTTTCAAGATCGTCAATGAATATTATCCCTTGTGCATCCCAAAATACAGACGCCATAACCTTCCCAGCTGACTGTTGCGTTTTTCCTCCCTTTGGATTCGGTTCATCATATGCAGTCCACTCAGCTGACTGTCGATTGAACTCGGGAGTGAAGTGATGGAGCCATGTTTCATCCATTGTCACATATCGACGCAAAAATTCGGATTGATTACGATCGAACAGCTTCAAACACTGCTCAGAACCATCAATTCGTTGTTGTTTTTGGTCGATTGTGAGCTCTCGCGGGACCCACTTTGCACAGAGCTTTTGCATGTCCAAATATTCATGCACGATATGTCCAACGCGCTCTTTTGATATCTTCAGAGTCTCGGGACTTATCAGCCGACCTTGTATATTAAGATGTACCAATATTTATTAAGTAAAGTTCCTCTCAAAATATGAACAAGATAGCTCGAAAAAATCATGCACAGCGTCCAAATCATTTTCGAGAAACAAAAACTCGTGTTCGCTTCTTAATATATCGCCTTTGATCAATACGAACCATGTAATCGGTAGCTGCAGTCAGAAGTTTTATCAAAATATTGGTAGTAGATATCTAGCGCCGGTTTTACTGATGTACTGAAATACCGAATATCTATTGGTATCGGCGGCAGAAATCTACCAACGGTTGTACTAATCTACCGAATATCAATATGTAGTCCCAGTTTGTCAATCTGATCAAGAAGTGTAAGATACTGTTTTTCGTACGGAATAGATCGAAACATTAGGCATTTTGTATTTGTCATTTCTATTTAATATATATGAAAAGGAAGAAAAATTTGCCACTCCCAGGCAGGGGTGGAGTGGCCACCGGAGTACCGGGATTATTCCCGTGAGCCACTGGCCTCAAGAAACATAAACGGCCGTTGAGAGCCTCCCAATGGCATATTGGGCCTGTATTAGACCGGCGAGGGCATAATTGTCCCGGTGGATAAATTCTTCCTACTCCGTTCCTGCAAATCGGTATGAGTACATTTATAATAAATCGACGGATTGGAGCGGCTTATGTAAATTTAAAAAAATCTATATTAATGAAAGTTATGAAACATAGTTTCTAAGTTATTTTCTTATTTAGTTTAGGTTATGAATGGAAATAAGTTGTATAGAATATTTTTATATTATTTTTTCAAATTCAAAAATAAAATAACCTGCCTCCAAAGATAAACATAGGACTAAGAAAGATTGAATTTAAACAAAACCTGGACATTCTGCGACCCTTAAACTACTTGTGGCCTTTGTGTTATCCTAGAGATTGAGTAAAGTCACAAGTTGGAAGGAGGAAACAATATATTGTAGTCGTGCGCAATATCTTTTTTCTATTCCGTCCTTCATGCCACAAATGATTATTCGGAATGCTCTTGCAACACTTATTACAAGAACATAGTATAAGTCTGTGTTTTATTAATTTCGCCATTTCAATCCACCGGTACTCATTGACTGAAATCATGCAATCGGTAGCTGTGTCGATATGAAAAAAATCCCACCGTAGTACCCCTCTACAGAATATAAATTAGTAGTATCGACTCTGATTAGCATTAACATTAACTATACAGCTTGAGCACTTAACTAAGTTCAATAATATATTTAAAAAATAGATCATATATTTATTTATAAATTCACTGGATCTAATTTCATCAAGTCAGACATATTCTAATATTTCGATATCTATATGATTGAATACTTTATTTATAAACAGAGCATCAAAACAAAAACAGAAAAGGAAGGGTTAAACAGTATTGGAATATTATAATTATGACTATAAATGTGGTTATTAAAAATCATACAAGTTTCTATTGTTTTAACCTTTGAATATTATTTATTAAAGTGACAAATATTTATTTATAAAGATTATTTCAATCCAAGGTTTGTGAAAACTGAAAAAGCTTTGCGCTTTATTTATAAATTTGTGTTATTTTAGACTGAAAAATATTCCGGTGTCTTAGTTATGATTGAAGGAATTAATTAACCAAAAGCGTATCATTTAAAGCAATTAATACACTGACAAGCATTTGTAATGATATATATTATACCTAATTCATTTGTATGCTGAAATATATTATTTGTAATGATCAAATAAACTCAGCTTAATGCTGGTGTTCAATATCGATCATAATTGGAGGAAGCACTATTTTTTATTTCTATGTTATTTACTTAATCACTAAGTTGAGTTAAATTCAATCAATTAGGGTCCATTATAGGATTTAAATGCATTCGATAAAGGATCTGGGGCCGGGATTGACTGTCAAGAACATCTTTAAGATATTTACTTCCATAATGCTCATATTGTCTTGATTTCCCTTCCACCCGTTTTCTTTTTGAGTGTAATCATTGGCAATACACATATTTTGAAACTGAGTAATAGTTTTGAAGTTTATCAATCGGAACAATGAATGTATCATAGATTCACGCAACCTTAGCTCTCCGATTCCATGCGTTACTAACTGAATCCCATAAATAATAATTATTATATTCCTCAACCCATGTGCAAAAAATATTATATAAACAAAGTGTTTATAAACACTCTGGCTTTTTTAATTTAATATACAAATTAACGAATGGAGAGTATGCGAACCCACAACTCGTTTGTGTAAGTGTTTTTTTCGCAATAAATAAGCAACTTCTTTTTTAAGAGCTTCCACACATACACACACGCTCCCTCACACGGTTACTTATCATTACAATCATCGATTCTTCTGACCTATTTATAGAACGAAGAAGCAATATAATTGATCCCAAGTAAGTTTGCTTTTTAACAATGGCGGGAATCGCATGGTAGGATATCAGTTTATGGGTCTTAAAAGGACTACTTCAACAAAACTACTACAGGCAATATGATTTAAATTAAAACATTATTTAAGCTAAATAAAGTGGGCAAAATCCATGATGGGATAAGTAAATTGAAATTTTTAGTGGCCCTCGCTACTTCGCCCCTCGACATCTCGCAGTTCTTTTACTACGCGACGACGGCTTGGCTCCCGTTTTTCATAGTTTATTGTGATGTCAAATCTCTCTAAATTTCAATATATATCAACATCGCGACCCTCATATCGCGGTGGTCGTGTAGTGTATCTGGGCCGTCGCGAACTTAGCGAGGGACGACTTTAGAATTAAAAGAAACAAAATCAGAAAAATACAATAGTGTTAATTATTACTTTAGATGGGTTATTTTTAGAAAGTTAAAGTTATTTATTATTAGAGCCTTCTTAATCTAAATGCTACCAATGATGACATTTTTTTTTCTCCATTTAGTAGTTGCTTAGTGTTTAAATGGAAGATTTTTGAGAGAACTTAATGTCAGTTTTGTGTATATTTACATAAAGAGGAATAAGGGTTACTCTCCCGAATCGTCGGCCAAGAGAAACAATGATAATAACGGAGCTTTTACTAAAAGGAAGAGGTATGTTAAGTGACGGAGATGGTGTCAAGAAGAAATGGACTAAATGGAAAATACGGCCTTGGAAGAAATGAACCAGATAGAAAAGGAAAATGATGACTCTTAGAAAAATGGTCAAAATAGATAAATATTTCAGTGGCAAACAACGAAGTATTGAAGAAATACTGCTTCTCATATAAATTGAGTATATTTTTGCAAAAAATATATTTTTTTCAATTATATTATATGATTTCCGTGTGTTGTTATTAGACAGAGCAAATATTTTGGGCCATTTACTTCCTACGTCATCATTTTCCTTTTCTACCTTGGATCACTTCTTCTTGGTCCATATTTTCCTCGGCCATTTCTTCCTAATATCGACTAGGATCATGTGAAGACTGATTATAAAATAACAACGTTGAAGTAAAAGGACATTCAAAGTACATTTGATTATAAAAGTATTTGACAAGATAATATAGCAACAAGTGGTGAAAAGTCGTCGTTCTCCAAGCTTGATTGAACGTAAAATAATAATTACTTTAAAAATAGTACATTTTCAAAAACAGGAATATTTCGGTATTTAACGTGTTCGATACATAGAGATGAAAAGATGTACAGAGCTTATTCCCTTCATCTGTATTTTTGTGTCCAATACAAACAAAGTAAAATGTACTACGTCATCGTAAGCTGATCATAGAGATAGAATCTATGAAACGATGTTCTCTGCTATTGAAGGGAATAAGCTCTCTATATCTTTATATCTCTATGGTTCGATATCATGCCACTCGTATGAGAGCGAACTTTCTGTTCGTATTACGTAACTCACATATGAGTGGTATTTTTAAAAATTAGGTTCTTCCCCCCCCAAAAAAAAACAAAAAAAAACAATAATAAATTTATATTAATTTGAAAAATTATAATTTAGAGTTTGAGAAAATAATTTTGAACATTTAATATTACTTTGGGAGTGTTTTTATATTTTTTCACAAAGATATAAAATATACGTAAATTTAGGTTATGATATTTTCTAACTCTACACATGAATTGTCGACAAATTAGGACATTTCTCTTGAAACTTATGGATCGTCCGTCTGGTTTTTTGATAACAATTTCCAATTTCTGTCTGTACTAGGGGGATAACACTATTGTTTCTGGAATGGTCATGCGATGTTATGACTAAACTACTTCAAAATCAGTTCTTCAATAAATTTCCCTTATTCTAATATTCTATCTGAGGGAAAACCCATCTGAGGCTTAGTGAGACATTTCTAAGATAAATATTTACAATAAAACGATCGGTTTTAGAAGACGATATTAATAATACAGTTGTTTGTTTGCAAGGAAACTCGAATAAAGAGCCTGTGCGAACGGTAAATTTTGAAAAATTGAAGTGCACATGAAAAAGAGATTGAGCTCACCAGATGGCCATGGATTTTTTTAAAATTTATTAATAAGAAAATGGAAACAGTATGAAGTGAAAAAAGAAAAACAAACAGTAAAAGTACAAAATAAAAACAGAAACACAAAGCAATATATTGGAGCTGTCGTGGCTAGTCCTCCAGCAACTTTTCTTGCATCCTTCCAATCTGAGTTCTGGGACGATATTACATACTCTAGCTGCCTTTTTTAGATTTCGATCCAGAATAGTGGCCAAGAGCTCTACTTTTGGTCATCATTGCGATTTTTGGCTTGGCGTATCTCATACTACCGAATGTGTCCATCATTTTAATGCTTTTTAGGATTCGATGACGATAGCCTTTACCACGATTTGGTTAAAGAAGGTGAGAGGGACGTCTTTTAAAAGACTTGAAGCAATGAGTGTTTCTCCCTCTTGCACCCTGATCGCTCTTGCCCTGCGTTTTTGTGACACTTGAATACTTTTTTGGACTGCAGCTATGAGGTTTTTCTCCTCGTAGTCTGGGTTCCCATGGCAGTTTAGGCCACTTTGCTCATAAAGAGTCCTTTTGACATCCGAGAAAGGGTCTTTCCCATCGGGAGGTAAAGAGTTGGTCTTAAAATAAGAGCAGCTCTCTGTTTTGCTATTCTGGCTATGTCTGAAACAGCTGAAGTTTTGTGATCAAGATCATTCCAGTATCAATAAGTGCTCTTTGCTATCAATTTTTCGAGTGCGCAAGAAAAGATCCAGATGTATCAATTACTCCTCATGCCAATATTGTACCCCTGCCAAAAGAATAAAAGGGATACTACAAAATATTTGAACAATAATGATTTGAAAGTATTCACCCGACACTTCTAGAAACCCCTCCCTCAAGTTGGATTGGCTGGATCGAAACTTAGATGGTCAAGCTGCTCCCACAACAACTCAGAGAAAACTGGTGACTGCGCTGGCCACTCCATTACAGATATAATACTGGCTGCCTGCTTCTTCTCTAAATAGTTTTTGCACAATTTGGAGACAGCATGACCGCACGGTATGCACGAAGTGTCCATCCAACCAATCCAACTTGTGGGAGGGGTTCTAGAAGTGTGGGGTGAAATTTCTCCTGATTACTTCAACAAATTAACAATTAGAAATCCATAAAATAACTGCTGCAAATGGGGGATTTTTTTGACCTGAGCAAATTTAGAAAGAAAAATATTATTTGAAATAAATTTAATATTTTTAACGTTGTCAATGTATAGACCAGGGCTATTCAATTGGCGGCCCGCGGGCCAGATGCGGCCCGGACACGGCCAAGATGTGGCCCGTACACAGCCCAGATGCAGCCGACGTGTTGCGTCACTTTTAAAACTAAAATATCGTCACTAGTCTTCAAAACTTAATATGCGTCCTATAATTTGTCGAATATGAATAAATAGATAATGTTACAGTAATTATTTAGCACTTTTGTTATTTTGTAGTTATTAATCATGCTAATTGATTGCACAACTGTGCGTATATGTGCGTTTTTATGATGGCAAAGTCTTTCGAGAGGAGCTGCTCGCCCTACTGCCGCTGGAAGAACACACAACAGGCGAGGTGATTTTCGAGAAAATTGCATCTTTTTTCAGCGACAACAACCTAGACATGAAACCCGTGTGCATGCTTGTGACTGATGGGGCTCCATCCATGGCTGGCAAGAAAAGTGGATTGGCAGCGCGTTGGTCCGCTATCTGCCCCGACTTGAAATTTGTACATTGCATTGTGCACCAGACAGTGTTGTGTTCAAAGCTAAGCGGGGACCTTAAATAAGCAATTATCAACTTCATTCGATCCACGTCAAGCCTCCAACATCGCTTGTTTCGCCAGCTGTTGGCAGAAATGAACGCAGAGCACTACGACCTCCTTTTAAACAACGATGTCCGGTGGCTGTCCAAAGGCAATGCGCTGCAGCGCTTCTGTGACCTCCGAGAGGAGATAACCGTTTTTCTGCGCAACAGCAAGCACCGAAAAGCGCATATCCACCTGAATCGCATGAGTGATGATGCCTTCGTGTCTGATGTCTGCTTTCTAAACGACATATTCAAACATCTGAATGACCTGAATTTAACATTACAAGGCCGAGATAAAACGGTCATTGATCTTGCAGAACAGATGAGGGCATTCCCCGTCAAGTTGGATCTTTTCACGACTGACCTAACAGGCAGAATGCTACACTTCCCGATACTCCGTGAACACATCGCATCCCCGGCATAAATCACAGATGTGATGAGGGATTTCATTGCGAAGCTAAAGGAAAACTTCGCTGGTCGGCTGGATGGAGTTACTCTGCCCACAGAGATTATGGCCTTTGCCAGAGACCCATTCACCGCAGAAAAAGAAGGAGACTTATCTGCCAGAACAAAGCAAGCAGTCCCTTCCATCGACGAGGGCAAATTCATTCTTGAACTTTTTGACATGCAGTCATCTGCTACCATGGCCGTGGCGCTTCGCAACGATGGGCCAGCAAAGTTCTGGAGTGATGTGAACACACACCAGTTCCCCAATGTTAAGAAAGTGGCAGTCTTTGTGCTCAGTATGTTTGGGTCAACATACACTTGCGAATCGAGCTTTTCTCACGTGAATGCAATTAAGAACAGTTATCGGTGTTCCCTAACAGACAACAAAATTCACCAGTGCCTTAGGATTGCATTGACATCTTATGAGCCAAACATCAGAGATCTTGTGCAAAACAAGAAATGCCACTTCTCTCACTAAAGTCACCGGCAGCAGTGGGCTAAAATAGCCCTGTTCTGTTTAGCAGCCAGCCTCATGAACAATGAGAAATGTTGAGTTAAATGTTCTATTTTTTGTTTGTTTTAAATAAAGGAGATGGAGCAGAGAGTTGTTTGTGTGCATTTTTATAGGCCTATTCAATGTTGAAAGCTAAAAAGGTCATATAAAATAGGCCTAATAAAAAATAATAATAATAGGCATAGTAACCATCGGCCTAATAATACTAATAGTAATACTACTAATGTTAAATAAAAACACATAATAATAGACTTATTTGAAAAAAAGTGGCCGCTGAAAGTTTGCGGCCCAGCTCAAGTTCTTGGATTCCAAATGTGGCCCACTTGGAAAACTAATTGAATAGCCTGGTATAGACCATTTTTCTATTCATTTTATATTCTTTTAAAACGGATGTAATAAAAATGGGACTTTTCATAAAACAGATTGTAGGGGTGACCCCACACTTTTGAACGGTCGGGTATAATAAATATATAATATATATATATATATATATATATATATATTAGAGAGATATATAGTCGTTGACTCTCAAAATCGTATCCTCTCCTAGGAGTGACTACGATCGTGATCATATCAGAAGAATCAGCCTCTGCAAGAAAAGATCAAGATTTGTACCTCTTATAGGATGGATGACGACTTAAATATGTATATGATATGATGATGTTATTCAAACTATTTAATTATATCTGATATCTTCTCAAATGAGTATCAAATTGTTATTATATATAATGCATAGATTCAATGTAAGTAAAATATTTCGTCGCATTTGCTTTCTTGAACAACCATATGAAATCATTTCACCAAATATAGAAAAAAAATCGCAAATGAAACTAGAGGCATATATACACTCAGAGAGTGCAAACCTCCGCCGTCACGGGGTCCTTATGAGCCTTCCGAGGCGGATTTTTTCACGACTGGGGCGGTGCGAGAGACGGGGGAGGGTTCCCCTAGACGGAATTCCGAGAGGAAGACGCTCCCGGCACCCGATTTCACAGCACAGCGACATCTATTGGCAGAGTAGGCTAACTTGAAATATTTATTAGTATTTAGCTCATTTTTGCGCCTTAATTCTGCACTCAGAGATGCCAAAATTTAATCACTTGTTTCTTTTGGCTTTCCAACAACTCCACAAAGTTTCATCCGAATCCGTTCCGTACTTTTTGAGTTATCCTGCTGACAAACAACCAACCAACAACCAACGCCAGTGAAAACAATACCTCCTTCGGCGGAGGTAATAAATAGATTATAGAACGTCCTAAAATATCATCTCCATATTTAAGTTGTTATCTCTCCTAGAAGAGATAAGGATCGTAATCTCTACCGGTAGAGTCAACGATTCTTCTGGATCTTCATCTCTGCTGCTACACACACATACAAACACACACACACACACACACACTATATATATATATATTTATATATATATATATATATATTATTTATATTTCACGTTTTTATATTTATATATAGTTGTACCCCCTAGATTATGACCTTAGTAATCATAGATATCATATTATGAAAGCTTGAACTTTAATTGAAGTTGTGAAAGCTTGACCTTAGTCGTAAGGGTTATTGTAGGCTTTCAACTGTCATTATTGCTGTAAAAGTGCCATTCATAGACACAAATGTTCATAATTTAAATGGCCGAGATTTGGATGAGGTAATATAGATTCTTTATATTTCTGGAGTTTTGAAGGCTTCGGCATTTATTTAAAGCAGTGAGACAGTTAGCAAATATATGAATCCTTAGGCTGTTGGACTTGACAGTTTAACTCGCCAAAATACAGAATAGTTACTACGGATCCGATATGAGAAGACCTTTCAGGAGAGTCGTGTTTATTTTTGTTAGACATAGAAGAAACATCCAAACATTTTCTGTTTGTCGAGTGTTGCATAATCATCCAAATCTTAAACAAATTATAAATTATATATTTCGAAACGCTTGATTTATTTTTTTTAGCAAAGGATTTTGTTTATGTATACATCGGCTCAATTTTGATTAAAATAAATCTAGTTCCGTTTAATATACAAAAAATATAAAGTAGTAATACTGTCCTCCTAGATCAGGGGTCGGCAGCCCAAAATGTTGAAAGAGCCATAATGATGCAAAAAAATAATAATAATTGTGGTCTGGAGCCGGAAAAATATTAATTCCTTATATACCCTTCATACGGCAGGGTTGAAATTTCTTTAAAAAAATATAAATGAACGAACGAAGGAACGAAAGTATTTTTTGTTTGTTGGTGTTCGTCCATTCAATTTATACAATTTTTAAAAGAAGACTTTAAAAGATAATTTTTGTGCGAAAAGTGTGGATGTTTTTTAAGAAGTTCGATCAATGTTTCTTATGTCACTCCAGAAAAAAATGAGGACGTTTATTTATAAATGAAGTTAAGTCAATGTATCTTATATCACTCCAGTCACTCCATTATGGTCCTACATATTTTCCTCTCAATCTTTTTTTCATTTTTTAACAATTTAGGAAAAGCTCTAGGGAGCCACTAGGGTAGCTTTAAAGAGCCGCGTGTTGCCGACCCCTGTCCTAGATACACTCTCAATTTTATTAATATAAGGACTTCCATGATAAATTTCCTATAAGTTGTTTTATTTATAATAGCAAAAGATATACTTAAAGACGTCTCCTAAGGCTATACATTTAGCCGTTTAACCGGCGATAGTTGAGCTCATCGAGATATAAATATAGGAGTTCTACACTCTGCTGCTACAAAAATAGTTAAAGGCCAGGGATTCTAATGTATAGAGGATTGAAACAAAAATAATTGAATATTTTACTCTTTATAAGTACTTTGTTCACTTCTTAAATCAGAAATATACAATAAATGTTATAACCCCTCATTCAAGATTAAATTTGTGAATGTTCTTCAATGGTTTAATTATCTGGTTGTTATGCTCATATCAACTGCAGTTTTAATATTTTAGCCTGCACTCTAACACTCTAAATATTTATAGTTGAGCCTGGCAAAATATCACTTAGCATAAAATGTAGAACATTCAAAGACATGTTCCTTTCATTTTTGATCTGTTTCACTCGAGTATAAGAACGACACCCAAATTATGTATGAGTCGATTCGCAATTCAACCCTATTTTTTAATGTCGTTGTCTCCCTATTATCACATTCTAAAATTTAGTAGATAAATCCATATATGTATAAGATCGCCCTGCACTTAATTAATTGTTTTAAGTTCATGACTATGTCGTTCCTATGATTGCAAGGATATTAAGTGTCCAATCCAATAACTCTCCTATAAAGCATTTCGGATCCCAATGAAAATCCTTCTTTCCTGGAGAAGACATTCATTTTTGCCCTTGAATTATGTTCGTGCCCTAAACTATCCGTCAGTCAGACATTCGTGAATATATCAACTCATACACAGGGAGAACTCTGGACAAGTTGAGGCCCTAAGTAAATCACAATTTGCAGTCCCTCCCAATCAAAACTCATCTGAATAATAGAAAATTTGAATTACAGGGCAATTTCCTGATCTCTCCCAATAGGTATGCTTATGCCTCTGCTTATGCAATAGTCGATATCATAGAGATAACAAGATATAGAGAGCTTATTCCCTTCAATAGCAGAGAAACATCGGTCAGCTGTATTCTGTGTCCAATATTTACAAAGTAATGTGTACTACGTCATTGTAAGTTGATCATAGAGATAGAAATATTTGTTTGGGCGCAAAATGTATTCCTCGGAATAATCCAATAATCCCTCTATGTCTTTATATCTCTATGGTCGATATAAACTAAAGTGACACTTACCAGGTGGTGTAACTGTAATGCAAATCTATATTGAGATGAGTGAAAGAGCTATTACGTCAGAAAGAAAGTTCACAAATCAATATGAGTTCCATGAAGAGATAATGAACTAATTAAGTAGTAAATTTAGCATGGCGATCCCTCTACTGCGAATAAAATATACTTGTCCACTAAACATTTGGACCATAAATAAAAACGTTTCTGCTCTTTACTTTGTAAGTTAATTAAGTGTAAAGTCAGCTTGGATGGAATGGTGTGAAAAAATAAGTGATATATAGGCCATAATGAAGTCGACCCAGGGGTGTTTGGATCTTCAGTAAGCTTTAGGTATGTTGAATTCGCCAAATTACACTAAATTAAAAATCTATAACTCTTCTATCAGGGGCTCAGTTCCTTAATCTTATAATTTCTTATTAACGCCAGAGCAGAGGTCTATTGTATTTTTTTATTATTAACATGCACCTTGATCTAAAACATATAGAACAATCTTTGTTATTTTATTTGATTGGCCAAATCACCATAGAGTTTATTTAGATAATCGTATATGAAAATAGTGAAAAATAAGAAGTATTTATTTTCCATAAGGTTTTTTTTTTTGGTAACAATAATAATAATATTTATAGTGTTTATAATAATAATAATAATCAAAGTCAATATCTTGAAATAGATATGAAATAGATTTTTTAGTTGTCTAAAGATAAGTTATAATAATGATTACTATAATTAAAAGTAATATTAAAGAAATAGTAGTAATATATTGATTGGACCCAGTTGATAGTTATAATCAATCTTACAAGAAGGAAGGGGGGTTGGGCGAAGTCAGAAGACGATCAGTGTTACAGTATGTAGCATAATAAATTGGAGTGTACTTGTTTTATGTATTGAGCGGGGAAATATATATCCATACGTATTACTTCCAAAGAAAAATGAAAAAAGAGTATTTAATCACAAATTATGGCAAAAAACCGCCTACTTTTATTATGTATGCATGTGTTATTAATGACGTCAGAGATGAAGTAGGGATTTGGAGTACTTTCTTCCCTAAAGTCAATGTTAATTTTGAGATAAATCAGCTATACGTCTTACGTCATTATAATTAAATGCATTCATCAGGAGTAGAATAGATCCCTACCAATCGGCTGAATGCTCATGGAGTACAAACAAGGAGACCCAGGACGTGACTTAAGCCAAATACTCTTAGAATTACTACTCCCTTAGGAGAATGATACCCCTGGCGAATCATCTCCCGCTCAAATGGTACACACATAGAACAAGTCATGAATAGAAAGATATGGACAAAGCAGTTTCCATAATGATAGTAATAAAAAGTTACTAGTTTGTATAAACATTGGTTTTCTTGTCCATACTTCCTGAGACTTTAAAAAAAGGTAGACTCATCACGGCCCTTAAATGAATGTATACAATATGGAATAAGTTAAGCTTATTTGATCTTGGAGATATTTAATTTAATACTATTTCTAATATAAACAACAGCCACGGCATTTGCGAAGCTACCCAAGCTTTCATCATCAGTTAGTGCCACTGGTGGACTCAACGGCTCTTCATTGGCTGTCTATACGCTATACGCAATATAATATTTACCAATAAGATCTCCCAGCAGCAGCAGCAGCTAACTTTTCCCCACTTTTTTCATACCTACAATTGTCGAGTGCAGTGATGAGTCTCTTTTTTATATATATTCAGGGATTTATCTCTTTTTGAATAGGAAAAAAGGCTGTGAGCATAAAAACAACAACATATTTGTGGTGAAATAACTGATAGTAATAATAATAATAATAATTAACTTAATTATAAACTTGTGTGTAAAGAGAGAAAGGATAGAGTATAAAAAGGACACATATTATTCTTCTAGTGTAGGAATGGTTGGTTGTTGGTGTGTGTATTTTGTTTGTATTTAGTTAAAGGAAAGAATGCTTTCCACATCCTCTTCCTCTTCTTCTCCAAAGTCTTCCATTTCATCGTCTGGGGGTTCTTCCAGCTCTTCCCCGGCCATCATGATTTCATCCTCGTCCAGAATGTCCTCATCCTCGTCCGAGCCCAGGAGGCTCTTTTCATAGAGGACCCCGATCTTCATGTCCCGTACTTCGAGGAGGACCTTGAGTCCGTCGTGGACGAGGGTGAGATGGGAGACGTAGGAGGTTTTGGAGCCCGTGGCAAAGTCACAGTCCTTGCAGGCGTAGGGCCCGGAGCCTCGACCCAGGGGACCGCTCTCCCAGAGCTCCAGGAAGTGGCTCAGGCTTAAATGCTCGATGACGTTGCGGGAACTGGAGAACTCGGCCTTACAGAGGACGCACTTGTAGGAACCGCCCTGCTGACGACGTGTAGAACTCGATGCTGGCACGGCTGGTGGGGAGTGATTGTTGTTGTTGTTGCTAGGAGGGCGGGGAGTGTCGCCATTGGTCTTGCTGCTTTCCATTGTACTACTGGAGGGGGTTTCTGCTGCAAGCTGTTGCTGCTGATGTTGCACCACTTGCTGTTGTTGCTGTGCAGCAGAAACTGCCGCTGCGAGGCGGACGGCATTGGCAGCCTCCACCATGGCTGCCATGGTGAGGTTCATTGGCGCTCGGGTGAGTGCTGGTGGGAGGGGATGTGGGACTCCCCCGGGCCGAAGGAGCTCCGCCGGTACTTTCTCTTACAAAGACGTCAGGGAGAATGATGGTTGGGTCCTGCCCGCTCTCTGCGATTTTGAGCTTGAGCTCTTGGTGTACGTATGCGAGGTGAATGACGAAAACGGAGCGGTTGGGTGTTTTGTAGGGACAGTCCCGGTGAGGGCAGTTGAATATCCCCATGGCGTCCGCCACGTGGTGTGCCCAAAAGTGCTGGAAGTGTTTCCCCACGACGTGTTGTCTGTGGCAGGTGTGGTTGAGGGAGACCTTGGAGCAGACGCGACAGACGAGCTTGGTGTTGCTCTCGGAGGGCGGAGAGGTCGAGGAGGTGGAATGCTGCGAGGATAAGGCGCTGGAGGAGTTGAGAAGTAATTTGTTCCGATGCTCTCCGGGGAGTCCAGAGGGGTCTCAAACTCTGAGCCGTCCGTCTCCAGTGGGGTGAGGACCTCCAGGGGAACTCCTTCGTCCGCCAGCTTCTGTTTAAGCTGCTTATGCTTCCCCGCTAGATGGAAGAGGAAGTTGTAGCGGTACTTGCTTTGGTAGTTGCAGTCGGCGACATTGCAGTGGAACATTTCCGCGTGTCGCGGCACTTCGTTGGCCCAAAGGTACTTGAAGTGCGTGGACACAAGATGCGTGAAGAAGTTGTCCTTGCCCTTCCAGGCCTTCCCGCAGAGGCGGCACTTGACAAAGGGTTTATATCCCGCGGAAGGCGAGAAGGGGCGGGAAGGAGGTTGTTGCCAAGGGCATTGCTAGAGTAAAAGGCCTGGCTCTGGAAATGGAGGAGGGAAGAGGCAAGCTTCTCGGCGGGAGACTCCGGTACTTCCTCCATGGGAACGTTTTTCTCGTCCCCGGAATCGTTCTCATTCCCGTTGCCGCCGTATTTGGCAATGCTGGAGACTATCCGCTCTCGATGGGGGCTGTTTGCTCCGCTGTCAAGGACCCCCAGGTTTTCTCCCAGGATGCTCAGCTTGGCCCTCAGTTCGTCATGTACGCGTGCAATGTGCATGATGTAGTGTTGCCGCTTGGTCGTGGCGTAGGTGCACTTCCGGCAGTCGTAGCGCGGGCTCCCCGTAGGCACTTCGTCCCGCCAGAGGTGGGCGTAGTGTGGATAGAGGAGGTGCGCAAATAAGGAGGCCCCGTTGGCGGCGGGCTTATCGCAGAGACGGCAGGAGAGCTTTTCTGCCTCGGGGACCTCCCCGCTGGCGAGAAAGTGGTTCCCCATGAAGCTGGCGATGGACGGAGTGACCTCAAGGACCTCGTTGGCCGGACTGGGAGGGAGGCTCTCCAGACGGATGTCGATTTGGAGGAAGGATATCAGACTTTTAACATCATCAGTCGAACAGTCACCAAGGCTTTTCCCTACGCCAAAAAAGAAGAAGAGAAAAATATATATATTAAAAGAAACCCTTTTTCTTTTGTTCCAATAGGAAGGAAAGCAGCACAAACATAAATTAAAAACTTTATATAATTAAATAACTTAAAATGAATTAATTAAAATAACGAGGAAGAGGCTTTCTAACCCCCCTCCTCACTCTTTTTTTTTCTATGTATGTGTGTGTGTACATAATAAGACTGTAGTTGTAGTAGACTTATGCGTCAGTTCGTAGAAAGAAACCCTTAATAAAATAATAATAATAATAAATATCCTTCCAACCCTTTCTTCTCTTGTAAAAAGTAGTCGTGGTGGTAGTATTCCTCTACTATTTACTAAAGAGTAGTAGTAGTAGTATTTATAAAGAATAAATTAAAAATATATATAATGAAAAACCACGGAATTGGGAAAAATAAATAAATAGAGAAAAAAGGAGAGAGAGAGAGAGAAACGTTTGTATTTCTCCTTCTTTTTGTGTGTGTGCTGCTTCCGTATTGATTCTTGCTGCTTAAAAACAAAAGAGGAAAAGAAATCAAACATTTGCAAAACCCCCTTCTTATGCAAATGGGGTGAGTGGAGAAGGAAAGGGGGCAATCAATATTGTATATTGTCTAAACAACAACATCAACTATTATTGTTATTATTTGTTGTTGTAAGGAAGGGAGTTTTTAAGGGAGTAAAACTGCTGCGTCTAACCATAATATAATAATAATTAAAGAATGCCTCCTTACCCGTGTAGAGAAGACTGAGTAGATTCCTAAGTGTGACGGCTTTAAAGTCAGGTAAATAGATAGTGAGGTTTTCGCAGGGACAAGAATCCTCGGATATGATGAGGTTCTCATAAAAACACTCACGCTAGCAAGCACGATCTGTAAATAAGAGGGATATCATCATCATCATTTAAAGCGGCTTATGGTGATAGAAGAATCTCATTCCTCCTACCTGGTGACATGTTAGGACAGCGTCCGAGGCAATGATTGTGAGGTCTGTGAAGGACTCTTCCTCGTAGAGACTCGTCACGGAGCTCAGGAACTCTGTCAAGTGGGCCTCGGAGGGACTAAAGTAATGGTTGACTTTGGTCTCATGACGGACGGACATCTTTTATGTATATATTCTCTGCTTGCTTCCTTCCTTCCTTGCTTGCTGAAGTTCACCAGCACCAGCACCACCACCAAACAGACAGACAGACAGACAGTGGCGACGAGGAAGTAGGGATGCGGATAAAAAGAGAACTACTTCTACTACAAAAGACGAATGATTCCGAAGGGAGGATGGGTTTTAATGAAGAAAGACTCAGTCTTTGATGATTGGTGAAGGCTCAAGGAACTTAAAAGAAGGAACATTTGCCACAGAAACTCGGCGGTGGAGGGCCAACACCAAGGCTACTACACGGGGTTTGTTTTTTGGCACGATTTTAGTCATGGGTCAACACTGAAATTGTTCATGGCATAAGAGTCGGCCCACTTTCTATGTTGTTGTTGTTGTTTGTTTGTTAAAAGTAATTGTGAGGAGTAGTCGTAGTAATAGTATAAAAATCCTCGGGGTAGGTTCCCGAGACTTGACCGGGTCCAACAGTGACACTCAAGTAATCAAAGAATGAAGAAAAAAAATTAAACTGGGAATAATAAGCCACGACGAAAAAAGAGTTTTTTTATTGTATTATTATTATTATTTCTTCTTCTCCGTGTGCGCGCTTCTCTTCTTCTCTCAATAAGCGGGCGCGCAAATTATTATTATTTCGCAAAAGAAGAAGAAGAAGAATCTTCAACAGGGATCTCAAAAACGACGAAATGAGTTTTTCCAAGCAGGCTGCAAAGAAGGGAGAACATTAAAAACATGAAATGCGAAGAGAATAACAACAATTATTTATTATTATTATTTTTATTGCTTCTTCTCCTTCTTCTATAGTCTCCGTCCTACCTTTTAATTTTTTTAAAGATATTTTCGCGTAAAGCGCCTTCTTCCCTAACAAACAACAATAGCCTGCCAGCCCTGTGGTTTCTACGCTTCCCTTCCGTCTCCTCAGCCTGCAAAAAAGAATAATAAAAGACTATCATTAGATTATTATTGTTATATTTGTTAGTACTAGAAGCATACAATTATATTAGTATTTAAAAATTGTCAAACTGAGTATTTTTTAACAAAATAAGTCACATATACACAAACACATACACACACCCATATATAAAGAGAGAGAGAGAGATAGTCTTAAATGTGTATATATATAATATGAATTTATCTCTATAGAGGAATAATGAAAACAAAGAGCAAAAAAACAAAAAAAAAAACAGGGCAAAGTATCCGAAGTCAAAAATATAAAAGAGCTCCTACAGAACACTCTCAAATCACACACATTATACATAGTTCTTTTTAGACCCTCAGAAATAACTTTAAATAGTAATAATAATAATGAAAAATTACAAATATTTCCATTATTTCAGGGTATTATTCTTTTTTTTTTCTCTCTCTCTCTTTCCTTCTCTCCGCTTGAGCATTCATAGATGCATATACTATATGTACATTCAAGCACAGCAAAAGGGAAGATGTATGTATATAATAAAATATAGAATCCGTAATTTTAATTCTGGCTCCCTTTATATAAGTCCATCAATGACGTCATAGTCCCGGTAAAATTTAAATAGTGAAATTTGACTGGCTCTCATATTTACCATGGGTTATGATATACCTCTCAAACTCCACCATGGCTCATGAACAGGTTGATTTCATTGGTCTTTACCATGGGATATAGAATCATAGACCCAACTACATACATGAGTTGATTGGTTCATTGCTAATAAAACCGTGGAGCATGAATGGGTGCTTTTCATGAAGTCCGTCTTTACCATGGGACTTGACAGCCGGGTCTCTCCTTACCCTGGTACATTATAGACCCATCTATGTATATGAATTGATTGGGTTATTTCATTAACGAAAATGGCGACCAACAATGGTTTTTTAAAACTATGATTCTCTTTGAACCATGGTTCATTTGTGAGAGGATTGCATTGTTTGCAAATATACAATAGCATTCTTTATTATGGTCTCTGAGTGTATGTTGAATGTCCGATATAACATATTTATAAGGGAAATCAAATGTTCAATTATAAAAGAAATGTTCCAATATAGTCTGCTGTATGTATATGAATGGTTAATCCCGGTATTCCTCGGTATCAACCTATATGAGCCATATTTATAAGATCCCACTGTTAACAAATAAACATGTTGCTCCCAAAGGTCCCTTCCACCAACTGATTTAACATACAGATAAGCTCCTTCTTATCATTGGTTCCTTCGTACCGTTGGTCAATGGAAACAAAATACAAATAAATAGATCCTACAAGGCGAATCCATAGAGATATGAAGACATTGAGAGCTTATTGGATTCTTCAGAGAAATTTGTCATATTGCCCAATATAAACAAATCTTTCTATCTCTATGATCAACTTACGATGACGTAGGTCAAATTACTTTGTTTATATTGGACACAGGCGACAGCTGAACGAGGATGTTTCTCTGCTATTGAAGGAATAACCTCTCTATATCTTATATCTCTATGGGCGAATCCCATTCGTCACTTTTGCTCCAACATGTTTTTTGAACTCTTTACCATCGGTTCACCAAACCCCCGTAGAACAAAGGAAAAAGAAACAATTACAAATGATTAGTCATTCATAGGGAGGCTCATCACACTTAGAGCTGTAGGTTAAAAAACATGAAACTAGAGGCATATATACACTCATAGAGTGCAAACCTCCGCCGTCACGGGGTCCTTATGAGCCTTCCGAGGCGAATTTTTTACGACTGGGGAGGCGTAGAGGGACGGGGGAGGGTTCCCCTTGACGGAAATTCCGAGAGGAAGACGCTCCCGGCACCCGATTTCACAGCACAGCGACATCTATTGGCAGAGTAGGCTAACTTGAAATATTTATTAGTATTTAGCTCATTTTGCATCTTAATTCTGCACTCAGAGATGCCAAAATTTAATCACTTGTTCCTTTTGGCATTTTCAACAACTCCACAAAATTCATCCGAATCCGTTCATTACTTTTTGAGTTATCCTGCTGACAAACCAACAACAAACCAAACCAACACCAGTGAAAACAATACCTCCTTCGGCGGAGGTAATAAATTCATAAGTTTTAAATATTTATTAATACTTAAAGCCCTAGTAGTGATGAGGAGTCCTTTCTTTTTATACACTGATGTAACTCATTGGTCCAATTCATCCATCTGCCTTACAATAAACGCCAGTGTTTCAGTCCCTGTCTCAATAAATATCTATGTAGACAGCTCCTATAATATAATGAAACAAACTATTGAGAGATCTATCTCTTCATAGAGGAGTTTTTTCTCATTTATGTGTGCGTGTGTCTTTGGATAATGTAAAAATAATTACAGTCATCAATAACCATTCAGACTGTCTTCACTCCCTTGCAATGTATGTACGCCACAAGAGAAGCCTCGCAAAATATAATTCAAGAACACCGATCCATCCAACAAATAATATAATAATAATAATGTATATATGTGATTATATTTTTTATGTAAGGCAAAAAAACTACTTCAGGATGAATTGCGAATTTTGGAATTAATATTTAATTATAATAATTATTTTAGGAGTAGAGCTGGCTTTGCTTGCTTGCCAAGCAGGCAAGCAACCAAGCCAGGAAGCGTGATGGATTACACTAACTAAATATAGGAATTTGCTCTGTTGTGAAATTGCGACGGTGTAATGGATCATTTTTTATATACTACATACCTTTTTCTCTCTCGTGATTATATATATATATATACCTATATATATATACCTTTATAAATATATATATATATATATATACCTTTATAAATATACAAATATATATATATATATGGTTTTCAAAAGATGAAATAATACAAAGAAATGAATATATGAGCATTCAGTGAAATAATATACCTTATAAATATACAAAAATATATATATATATGGTTTCAAAAAGATGAAATAATACAAAGAAATGAATATAAGAGCATTCAGTGAAATAATAATTCATTTTAGAAGTAGGTATGTAACAAAAAGTATTACTGTCTTTTAAAAAAAAGTTAAGAGAGATACATAGTTAGTTTCACTCTCAGAGTATTCAAGGAATTTGAGCATTGACATATTTTTTTTATTTTTAATCATCTATAGTCAGTGAGAAGAGATATGCGGATCTGGTGTATTTGTGTGGAGAGTGACGTCATCGTTGATAGAGACCCTTTGAGTCATTTGAATATATATATATAAAGTAAATATATTATTAATATTTCGCAGTAGTATGAAGAAGAAAACTTATTGATGATAAAAAGAAGCCGGATTCGTATGCATATATATATATTTATACAACTAAGCGTAGATGTGTACACAAGGCATATGACTTGATTTAGGCTTTGCATAGTAGTACTCAAGTACACACCCAAGTTAAGCACTTTTTACTGCTGCTGCTGTTGGTGGCATTCGTTTTGTATTATATATATATATAAGATTAGGAATATCTCCTTAAAGAGCTAAGAGTGTCTTAAGGCCTCCTCCAGGTAGCCGATGCTGCTGCTGCTGCTGGCGTGGGGCACTTTGGGTCCTCAACAACAACAAGTAGCATTAAGTATCCAGGGAGGGTTACAACACTTTTTACTATTTATTATTATTATTATTAAAAATAATAAAAATTATATATACAAACTAACATTTGCCCTCCCTTGTGCGAGGCATTGCGAATAATAATAATAAATAATAATAATAATATTATACTATTTCATACAATATGCTATAAAGCAAGCAGGCAAGAGAATTAAAAAGGAAAATAATAAAAATAATCATAACCCTTGGAGGAAGAGAGAGAGAGAGAGTGAGAGACATGGGCCTATCGGGCTTTGGGTGATGACGTAATAGCTTCCAATTTTAATAGTCTATTATATAATAACAACGCGATTAGAAGGAGCTTCAGATATAGAATACGAAGAAGAAGAAAAAGAAGAGTGGAAGAGACAAACGGAGCCCCAGAGTAGTAGTAGGAGCTTCAGTTTGAATGAATACTATTAATATGTTACAAGGGGTCTCGAATAATTGTACTTTAGGCCCGTCAAAAGATTTTATGCAGACTTCTGAATTATATATATATAAATCTATTTACTTCCAAACGGTATCTTCAGCTGGTAAATCCACAAGATGGGCTAAGAATGTTCTTTCGTCCAAATGTTGTTTTTTGCAACAGAGGTAGAGATAGCATTATGTATATGCAGTGTTGGTCGAGTATTACTTTGAAAGTAGTATATAATATACTACTTTTTACTGCGTAGTAATATTTAAAAAAAATATTAGTTATTACTTCTCAAAAGTAATTTACTACTTTATATTAGATATTACTTATTGATATTCCGAAACAATAAGTAAAGGCAATTCAAACAGGATTTGTAAAAATCCTCACCAAACCTAGTTTGCACTTTTATGTCCACTGGGTGACGTCACATACATTCACAGTTCATTAATTTTCATCAAAATGCCTGTCGAATATTTTTTTCACGAAAGGAATATGTAACTAGGATATTACATATTAGTTATTACTTGAAAGTAATATTTAATATGTTTGTTCTCTCTAGTTAGTCGCAGTAATAAGTAATATATTACTCGCACGCGCGTTAGGGAACAACACTGTATATATATTACGTTCAGGATGGTTTACCCCGGATTATGAATGCTTCATTTTTGGGATCATCCTATCATGATGCTAGAATTATAGTTAAAATAGGGATCCAAATCCACTTATGAACTCATAGGTTTCAGTATCCATAAATATGATAACATATTGGGGTTTCAAACAAGGGTTCCTGGGCTCTGTGGTTCTATATCCTCTTAAAAATATGTAAGTTTGGGTTGCAAATTTACTACCTCCAATGGATCATCGGGTTCTGAGTGTTTAAATGAGTATGTTTACATATGGGTTTCAAAATAAGCATAGAGCTTGGTGGTCCCCCTCATCCCAATATTGGCATACATGTGATTCAGACCGAACCCCACTCAGTTGTTCATATGTTTCGGTACCCCTAGGAACGTGCTCTTATTTTAACATAAAAATACAATGTGCATCAAAAAATACAAATTAATATTGGCAATATAGCTTTTACAAAAACACACAATTTTTGATTACAAAAT
The DNA here is from genome assembly GCA_013387185.1 of Caligus rogercresseyi. NCBI lineage: Eukaryota > Metazoa > Arthropoda > Copepoda > Siphonostomatoida > Caligidae > Caligus > Caligus rogercresseyi. The sequence continues at coordinate 34,975,197 of CP045890.1, forward strand.
GATGAAGGGAGCAAAAAGACAATAACTTTGATTATGCTCGATTCATGTATATTCTTATTAAAAAATGAAGTATATACGTACAAACACAGTAATAGAGATTCAATTTAAAAAGTATATTCATTAGAGTGCAGCCTTAGAATCACATAATGACAAAGAAACATATAGAAAATCAATTATAAACAACACAAATAAGACTTTAATGAATATATGTGAATACTAATATCTTGCGTTCAGCATTTCAAGAATCAAAGTTTTTGACCGTTTTCTAATTTCTTTTAACGACGGTTTAATCTTAATAAGACATGGTGTTTAACATTATAACTAATGCGTTAAGCAAATGTTTCTGTTCCCTATTCAAATAGCATTTTTATTCGTTAATAAATGAAATTAAAAACAGCTTATTTGTATTATATCAAACTGGCATTCAGTCTGGAGATAGGATGTCTAGGAATCCAAATAATTTTTTGTTTTTTATATACATACAAAAATACGCCAGTAATAAAAGTTTTCTTTTGGCAAATACCACAAAATGACTTTGTAAAACTTTAATTTCTCGTTTTTTTGTATGTATATAAAAGCAAAAACTTGGAATCCTTGGGATCATACCTACATTTTGCACCTAATTATTTTAAAATAGCATTTATATAGGACATAAGAGACGATTGAATGATGAAAAAATACAACATAATTTCAGCACATAACTATTGGGTCCGTTGAAGATATAGCTAACGTTATTCGATTTTGTTCAAATTTCATAAGATTATCTCTATGCACAAAGGTAAAATCCTAGGGGTTGCCCGTCTCTCAATCTGAGAAACGTGAAATAAGAATAACCCATATATATATATATACAATATATATATATATACATTTATCACATTAAGTTCTTTTTCCTTCAAAGAAGAATCTGTCATTGATCTCTATGATTCTTTGTTAATGATTCACCCTAGCTTGAAAGCCATTCCAAATATATGTATATGTTTTAATATTTTAACTATCTTTATCCAAAGGTGAGGACCTGTGGCCATATATATATATATATATATATATATATATATATA
>CP045890.1:34978757-34982948 GCA_013387185.1 Caligus rogercresseyi
CATATTGGGGCCTGTATAAGGCCGGCGAGGGCATAATTGTCCCGGTGGATAAATTCTTCCCACTCCGTTCCTGTAATATATATATATATATATATATATATATATATATATAATATATATATATATATATATATATATATATATATATATATATATTAGATATTGAAAGCCTCTCTCCAGATTTTTATAATACCAATTTTCCTGATGTTGTAAGAGTATATTATTATTATTATTGACTGTTATATCGTTGGCAAGTAAATAACCTTAAAGAACAAGCACCTACTTCTTCTAGGCATTAATAAATTTCGTTGTTTGTTACGTAAGAAGAAGAAGTTAATAATCACAAATATGCGGTCCTACTCCATAGTATATACAATAATGCTATTACTATTATTTGTTAGGTGGAACCATTGAATTATATAAGCCATAATAGAACGTCGAGAGCGGTTATTTTATTTATTATTTTCTTAGCCCCCCCTGTCTCTCTCTCTCTCACTAAAATAACTAGATGGTAAACAAACAACAAACAATGAAAAGAGGGGGGGGGGGGAGCAGAAACCCCCTTCCCTGAATAAATTAACAACAAGAAAGTTTTTAAATTAAAACAAAAATATATATGTTTGAGAATCTCTCGCTGAACCCCATTGGTTCGCCTCTTTGTTATTAGGTTCTAGCGTTACTCTTACTACTCACTCTACGGGTGTAGGATTGATTTTTTAAATATTGCTCTATATTACAATTAAGCTCATATGTAGTATAAAGCAATACTAAAAATACCAATGGACTGAATAAGAAAAAGAAGATCACTCTCCGGTTCAGCAACTGATGAAACAAAGAAGAGGATGAAAGGAATATAAAAAGGGAGAAATGACAAAAAGGTATACTACCAGTGACGTCATTTTAAGGGGATCCTTGTTTTTTGATAACATTACTGGACATCTATTGCTGGGCTGTCTTTTGTATAACTCCCAAGACCCCTTCATTGTTTCATCATCAAGTGACACAGCCATTTTAGGTTCCTATTATGTATTTAAACATATTTTGGACATATTTTTCTTCCCTGTTGAGCATCCAGTTAGGTCGATGGAATAAATTGCACGAGGAGGGTATTGTGCTACCTCAACGAACAGCATATTCATTAAAGTGATTTTAAATTGTGAATAAAAATATATTAAGTACCATTGTAGTGTATCTGTGAAGTAATGCTTTTATCCTATGATACCTATTAATGTTGATTCTATCGTAATTATGTATGGGTTTATTAACTCCTGCTTCAGCATTTAGTGAAAGTGATCTTATAATGGTCTTCAATATTCAAATCTCAAATTTGGAATATAGTTTTTCATGTAACAAAGAGAGCCTTTATTTATTACTGTGTGTGTGAGAGAGAGTTTAAAGCTCAGTTATTGCCTTTGTTTATCGTTCTGTACTAAAAGCTTGACTGGCAAACTGAAAACTAACCAACTGAATGGGTTCAGTTTGTCTGATCCTAGAGATAAAGATATAGAGAGTTTATACCCTTCAATAGCAGAGAAACATCCTCGTTCAGCTGTCGCCTGTGTCCAATATAAACAAAGTAATTTGCCTACGTCATCGTAAATTGATCACAGAGATATAAATATTTGTTTATATTGGGCAATATGACGTATTTCTCTGAATAATCCAATAATATCTCTATGGTCCGGTTTGGATTAATCGATGATACGTCATTAGCTCGTATTTTCTTCTTGTTTACTATAGATATAGAAAATTTAAGTTCATGGATAGTGTGCAAGTAACATATACTCAAATCGACCATGTAAACAGAGTCTATGGAATTCAGTCTCCGGTGCAGTTATAATCTGAAGGACGGATATTTTTTATCAAATAAGTCGTTCAATGACATCATTGGAAGTTGTACAAATGTCAATGACATCACTGGAAGTTATAAGAATGCCAATGACATATGCGGGCCCCGTAAACAAAATACTCAGGGGTCCTTAATCCACCTCTGTTGCCTATGATTATATTGAATTGTTTTTGCTGAATAAAAGATCGTGTGTTTGATCACAATGTCCCCGGGTGATTGCACCACTCCTGTCTCTTTGATATACACCCATCAGGCCCTTAGAAATCATAAACAATGGGCACCATAACTCAATAACTAAATTGTTAATATGTTTTTAAGTGATGAGGCGTCCCTCTTTTTATATATATGCATGGACTAGTATATACACATCATTCCCTAAGTGAGGCAATAAAAAATCATTCTATAGAAAAATGATTGCTTACAAGAATGAGGAGGGGGGGGGGGGGAGAAAGAGAGGGAAAGCAGAGTATGAAAGCCTTTCATGACACACACACATACATATACACAAAAGAGACTCTTCAAGGAGGCTATATGGAAAGGCGTTTTTAACTCTTTCTCTCTTGTTCCATATAATATATTCTTGTATTAGTGAGAACATAGTACGTCTTTGACGCATGAGAGGATCACTCAAAGACAAAGAAGAAGGAAAAAAGAGCCTTTCCCTCTCATCATTAAACTATATAATTGTTATTTATTTAGTGACTCATTATTTTAACAATTTTTCAAGGAAGTAATACAAATATTTTTTTATAGCATATATATATATATTAAGGATGATTTTCATGTACTTCTGCAAAACCCTTCAATAAACATAATTTTGTTTGTTGGAAACTCATATTTTATTGTAACTTTATTCGTCAAAGTGAGGATCTATTTATCGTCAGGAAGGATAAAGTAACATATATTCTTTCTCTGAGCGTGAAAATTACAATTGAAACGATCTGTTCAAAGGATTCGTAAATGTATCAGAGGAATGCCAGGATTCATATCTCTGAATTGATGCCATCACGAGTAGAGTGATGCTTCATATTGCCAACTGGTTTTTTTAAATATTCCCGCTCCTTCTATTTAAACCTAGCACGTTCTAGAAAAAGTTATATATGTGGCATTAATGATTTCTATAAAAGGGATGTGTCAAATAGTTGTAATTAGGCCCACAATAAAGACACATAAGGATGTTTATAATTGAACGATGTTCACACCTCAAGAGCCAAGATTGAAGTATTGAAGATTTTATTTTGCCAACTTTCTTTCTATTAATCTCACATAGAAAAAAGTAATTGGCAATATTGAACGAATATATTCAAAGGATTCGTAAACGACAAGGATGTAGGCCAGGGATGCCAGGGTGAAATCGGTCAGGGGGCCGGACTGTTTCCAAGGGGGACCTCGGGGGCCAAATTACCGTACATTTTTGGCCTTGCAACACTAAACACTAAAAAAAAGTAGATTTAAATTTGTTGATATTGTATCATAATATTATTTATTAATAAACCACTTCTCAACCACTAACGTAACGGGCCAAATGAGATGTCCATTTGGGCCGGTTCCGGCCCGCGGGCCGTCACCATGGCACCACTGATGTAGGCTCATGAGTAAAATACACTCAGGAAGATATCTTATATCAGAGTCATACTAATATATATTCACCAAGTAATGTAGCGCTAAGTATCGGGGAATTAGAAAGCTCTCCACATGTGACGGAAAGACAGCGACAAAGATAATTGGAAAAAAAGATTGAGACTTTATATATGAAATATGTTTTTCTTCACGAAATAGAGATGGCGATGATATGACATCACTCTCTCCATTTCATATTAAAAATATGAAGTCTCTCACCGTTCTGTCTGTCGCTGTCTTTACCCCAAGTATGACAATCTAACAAATACTCCGATATTCATCGCTCCGATTCGTTGCTTCGGTACTCTATGTTCTCTATGGTTAGGTGAAGTCAATATATATTTATTTATTGGTTCGATTGATTTGTTATTAATTGGTCTATTGAACCTAGATATTCTTTTCAACTAACGAAACGATATTCTGGGCTACCGCACTTCGCACACTTCATCTATGATCAGAGTCCATGTTCACACCTCAAAGCCTTAAGAGTGAATCCTACTAATATAAAAAAGTCATTCCTTTTCACGAATCACGGTATATAGAGGAGTCCCAGGGTGATATCCTTCATAATATATATTATTATGGTTGAATACAGAACCCCCATAAACTTTTTTTTTGTAAACAAACAGGCCTTCTGACCTAGAAGGGAACGCTCCCTCTATGTATGGGGCTTAGCTTCTCTGCCTTGACACACACACACACAAAAAATCCATGCCTAACCC
>CP045890.1:34993147-35018883 GCA_013387185.1 Caligus rogercresseyi
TCAACTCGGTATAGATAGAAAAATAAATAAATCCTTTATACTAAATTTACAATAATACCTACTCTAAATTATTTAACCCCACTGATGAAGAAATGGTAAACTATTGACGTGTTTTTTATTGTTTTTATTATCAAAAAAATACACTTAATCGTTGATAGTTATATATATATTCCCTGTTTTCATTCGATTTTTTTAGCAATGAGTGAAATAAATCCGATTCATTTAAAAAAATAGGGAAAACCACTAATACTCCAAGTGCTCAACGAGGAGTACAGCCTTGACGGAAATCAGTGCCTTAGAGTAGGAGAGTCTGGACGAAAGATGATGAGTCCTAAAACATACAGCTGACAAAAACCCATAACAAACAAATGTCATATCATAAATTATAGGGGTTTGGATTTAATAGCAAATTTAATGTTATTTGTTAAATCAAAGGGGATATATTTTAATGTAAAAAGATGGCTATTGAGTTGAATTGCTATGAATGGCATTATTTTTATGATTTTGTACTATTTTGAGCATAATAGGATTTTCTATGTTGAATGACAATATTATGAATTTCTAATTCCATCGTAATGTGGGCAGCCCTTCGTCAATCACGAAACCTTTTTTGTTTTTATATCTCTGGGATCAATTCAACAAAATCAGCTTCTTGTAATACTTTACTAAACAATATAAACATCAAATGGTCTTTTCGGAGTCCAAAAAACACATTGAAGCATCCCCGTACATACTGCCATCGAAGAAACTTATATCTACATCGCACAATTCAAGAGTAGAATGAGGCTACTGCCAATAGTTTCATTCTACTCTTTAAACTGATTGGACTCCGGAACGCTATTTGTTGCTTTATTTGGGTAAAGTATTACGAGAAACCTATTTTGATGGTTGATCCTTGAGATATAAAAAAGGTTTCGTGATTGACGAAGGGCTGTCCACATTACGAATAGAATTAGAAATGCAATAATATTGTCATTCAAATCAAATCCTATTTATGCTCAAAATAGTAGCAAAATCACAGAAATAATGCAATAGTAGCAAATTCAACTCAATTGCCATCTTTTTACATTAAAATATATCCCATTTCTTTAGACAAATACATTGAAATTTATATTAAATCAAACACCTATTATTAATGATATGAAAAGCTTTTGTTATGGGTTTTTGTAAGCTGTATGTTATGACTCATCAGTCTTTAGGTCCAGGCTCTACTCAGTGCCTTAGAGTAGCAGAGTCTGGACGAGATGCTGATGAGTCATAACAAAAGCTGACAAAATACCATAACAAACAAATTTCATATCATAAATAAATAGGTATTGGATTGAATAGCAAATTTAATGTTATTCTATAAATCAAAGGGGATATATTTTAATGTAAAAAGATGGCTATTGAGTTGAATTTGCTAAGAATTGCATTATTTTTATGATTTTGCTCACTATTTTGAGCAGAAATAGGATTTATATGTTGAATAACAATATTATTGCATTTCTAATTTTATTCGTAATGTAGGCAGCCCTTCATCAATCACGAAACCTTTTTGTTTTTAGTTTATATCTCTAGGATCAGTCATCAAAATAGGTTTCTCTTAAACTTTACCAAGAATAAGAGCAACAAATGATCTTTCTGGAGTAAAAAAACAACCTTGGAAGCATCCCACATACTGCCATCGAAGAAAACTTATGTCTAAAGGCAATCCAATCGTACATCGCACAATTCAAGAGTAGAATGAGGCTACTGCCATAGTTTCATTCTACTCTTGAAACTGATTGGACTCCAAACGATCATTTGTTGCTCTTATTCTGGGTAAAGTATTACGAAAAACCTATTTTGATGACTGATCCTAGAGATATAAAATATAAAAAAAAAGGTTTCGTGATTGATGAAAGGCTTCCCACATTACGAATAAAATTAGAAATGCAATAATATTGTTATTCAACATATAAATCCTATTTCTGCTCAAAATAGTAGCAAAATCATAAAAATATGCAATTCATAGCAAATTCAACTCAATTACCATCTTTTTACATTAAAATATATCCCCTTTGATTTATAAGAATAACATAAATTTGCTATTCAATCCAAACACCTATTTATTTATGATATGAAATTTGTTTGTTATGGTATTTTGTCAGCTGTTGTTATGACTCATCAGCATCTCGTCCAGACTCTGCTCTCTAAGGAATGGCTTACTACTCTAAGGCACTGGACGGAATAACAAAACTGAAGATCGGTATTTTAAATGTTTAATATGCTGTGATTTAGTAGGGGTGTTTTTCTTGTATTTATGTCCATCATAAATAATTTACCTTACAGTTAATATGCTAAAATATTCTTTTTTTTTTGCCAAAACGGTTCCATAGAATTGCATAAATAGCATTATAGCATTAAAATTAATCTATCGAGCCTAGGATCTTATCAATGAGGTAGACCAAAAATGACATCCCCTCTCGGAGTATTCGAACCTGCACCCCCAACAATGAGATTGAACACGTCTTAACACACAAGGCTATCGCACTCCGTCATTTCATTTCATTTCAGCAGTATCAGTCAATTTTTCTACAGTCTATATTATCTATAATATGAACAATCAATTTATGGTAAAGAAATAATATAACATAAAAATGTTATATCATTTTTACAATAAATACTTACTCTCTTCCCGCCTCAATTTAAAAATTTGGAAGTCCCTCACATTCAAATATCTTTTGATATGAGGTAAATGACGATTTTTTGGTAAAAGTATTAAGTTATAACAAACTCTCTTTACATGTTGAATGTTCATATCATAGAGAATATAGAATGTCGAAAGCCCTGAAATTTGGGGCATTTGTGGGCTCTAAATTGTTGGGGAAATGACAGGATCCGAAACAAATAATGAATGAGTGAGACTTCATATGTATGTAATATATTTTATCCATGAAATAGGGAGTGCAAGGGGTGCGATAGCCGTGCGTGTTAAGGCGTGTTCAACTCTCAATGTTGGGGACGCAGGTTCGAATACACCCGAGAGGGGATGGTCCTTTTTGGTCTACCTCATTGATAAGATCCTAGGTTCGAGTGACTAATTTTAATGCTATAATGCTATTTATATCCAGTCGGAAGCTGCAATTCTATCGAACCATATAGGCAAAAAAAAATAAGGAGTGCAAAAATATTAATTCATTCTCCCTATTTCATGAAAAACATAAGGTCTTTAGTTTTTTCTTTCACTGTCTTTCCCCAAATAATGTAGAACCCACAAACGATATTCAGCCCTACCAATCGTGTCTTCGGCACTCTATATTCTCTATAGTTCATACGTTCATTTTTGGGCTTGATATAAGTACTCACTTGGATTTAAGGGGTTTCTATACCACATTTTACTTATAATATCCATCATTATGGAGTTAAAAATATATATTACGTTATCGTCGTATTTCACCTTCACAAATACCCATATTGTTTCAGGGAGTAGCGCCATCTAGAACTGAGGCAGGGAAGTGTTTTTCGCAGTTGTGTGTACCTTAGGCACCACAAAGCCTTCTTAATGGCTTTGTATTTAATACCAGGGCGTGGTTCCTATCTCAAGGAACTCCTTGCTCTTGCTTCCTCTGAACTGTAACATTTCCTAATGATTGGCAGTTGGTTGTATAGCCAATTCACTACCCGGGCTCTATCGTATCTTTATTATAATTACTTTGAAGCACTTATTGGATGTCTATACAGTGCAAAGAGCCGTCTTTGGCATTGCAAATAATGAAACACAACGAAACACAAAAGAATATTACAATTAAGACATCATACTTTTTAAAAAGTTGTTCCTGTTCTTTAACTTGCCTTTCTCAAAAATGCATTTGCATGACTGGAGCCATGACTGGGAAAGTGAAATAGGTTGCGGGTCTCTCATGCTTGCTTATAGTTAACAAGACGAAGGAATGGGGGATATCCGGATAGTAAATAGGATATAATAGAGTGTTGAACTATTAGCCATAAAAAAGTATATCATCAGATGAGCTACCTAGACTATATTTAGTTGTATCTCAACTCAACTTACTTAAAGAAATTTTGTTAAACTAAAAAAAAGACCGAAATTGCATTGCATTCAATCCCTCTCGCCATCCCATTTAATAATGATATGTAGGGATATTCAAATTCAAGAGGAAGATTGTACTGAAGGGAGTGCATCACTTTCCTCTCTTCTGTTTCTGGTTAAAGGAAGTATACCGGAATTAAGTAAAGGTCACAAAGTAATAGATCGAGGCTTTAAAAATAAGTACTAATAAGAACCCCACAAACAATAATATTCAACAAAAAACTGTTATCCATCTATTGTGACGTCACAAATGAAGGAGGAGTTATCTTTCATCTCTGACGTAAAGGCTAATAGATAAGGATGAATCCTTATAACAGTGGTTATTCTTGTCGTTTAACCTTTGAGGAACAATGACAGGAATGCCTTACTTCATCCATGACGTCATGTTAAACAAATGCATACACTTTAAAAGTATAACCCAAACATGTATAAACATCATCTCTATATGAATATAAAAGTTTAATGTGTTAGTCCTATTTACTCGTCATGGCTGGTATTCTTATCCCAACACAACCGTTAAGACTTCCATGATCATTGGATACTTTCTCTACATTGCATTTATTTGTTTCGGAGAGCCCTACATATCCGTGTATCAGAAAACTAGTTCTTGGGCTCTCTGGGACCTCTCTGTGAGTTCCATGCATGTCCTATAGAACAATACATTGATGTGCTCCGAGATTCTACATACATAATAATAATGTACTCCCATGGTGCAAATGCATTTATATACTTAATTTTTCCAAATAGGCCCATTCTAATAGATGGTTCTAAAACAAGTTTTAGATGACTTGCATGACTGTGTAAGGTATGGTCTAAGCTGCAAGGGGTATTTGTCTGGAGTCCTAGTTGTAAGTCACTTAAATCAAGGACGAATCATTTGCAGGGAACTACCCATTACTATTATAATCATTAGTATTGATATGATACTCAAGATGTTAGAAGATTTGCATGACTGTGTAAGCTATGGTCTAAGTTGCATAGGGAATGCTACTATAACCTGGAAAAGGAACTCCCTCTTTCTTATGTCAAAGTTAACTACCTTCGTAAAAAGAAAAGGAAATGGAGGGAGTTCTTCCCAATAGGAACTCTCTCCCTTTCCTTCTATTTTTTTTACGCAGGTAGTTAACTTTGACATAAAAAGAGGGAGTTCCTATTCTATGTTATAGTAGCATTCCCTGTATAAGGTGTATTTTGTCTGGAGTCCTAGTAGTAAGCTACTTAAATGAAGGACAAATCATTTGCAGGGCACCACCCATTATTATTATAGTCTTCATTATTGATATGATACTCAATATTGCTTTACAAATTTCATATCTAAAACCTTATTTGATTACATTAGATAACAACGAAAAAATGGGATAGTATAAAGGTATCTATGGAAAAAGTGGACGATTATATCAATATTTATATTATATGCCAAACACCAAACTATAAACGAAGCCCAGGAAATGATTGTTCAGGATAGCAGGCAATTAAAACAATGATAATATAAAGCCTCAAGATTATGAATCATTCATTGGGATTAAATCAGATTTCTTAGCTTGCTAAGTCATCATCTATTGATCTTGATACTATTGATCCATTGATTTTGATATCTACACTCGCGTGAGGTTGGGATCCTTTTTTCCATTCTCTCCTAATTTGAAAATGACATCATTCATTAAACGTCCCATTTTTCGCTACAAGACCTTAAGAGTAGTATGTAGTACTATGATAAATAAGCAGATACATTTAAATTAAAGGCGGGAAATCCAAAGCCTTCTTACAGGAAGATACATATTTCTTTGAGATCTCAAATACGCGGACTTTTTCGAAATAAAACCCACAAACGAAGATATATATATATATATATATATATATATATACATCAGGAAACGACCGGGTACCCGGCCAAAGTCACGGCTGTTTTTTGAGTGTCCCGGCCCGGTGTCTAAAATCACCGGGCCGGGACTTTTTTAGAAAAATCTTTTCTAAAAAAAACGTCGTCACTTTTTTCCAGAATTTGTTTTTTGTAGGAATTTTTTATAAAAAAAGTCGTCACTTTTTTTGGAAGTTCTGTCCTAAAAAACGTTGTCACTTTCAGAATGACGAAGGAACGAAAATATACTGAAGTGCCGGCCCGGTTTTGGCCCGGCCCGGCTTGAAAAATTAAGTCCCGGCCTATATATAAGAGAAATATAATAAGAGAGAAGTAAAAAATATTTCTTAAGTTTTGCTTGACTAATTAAAAGAGACTCTATTGCTTCCAATGTGTCCCATGGAGACAAACTATAGCTGTAATTTTAACCTATAATATCCAATGAAGTTAAATTATTTTTTAACACAACTGTCCGTAATATGTTTTATTATTTAGGATTCTGTTGTTATTCATGATTTTAAACTGGATTTCATTTAATCATATAAAGAATATTAGTAAAATATTAAATAAACAAGAGGCAAACTATAAGGTGTTCAAAAATATTATGAAATCTTAATGAAATTCAACCAAAGAAAGAGAAAATTAACAATAGAAATAGTCTTTGAAAGCAATAAGTGAAAAAATACGACAGACTTTTCTTTTAACCAGTTATTATTGTTTAATCATTTTGCTTGTATGGAGAAAGAATAGGTGGGTGCTCAAGAATTAGCTTTCCCAGACCCAAACATTCAAAGACACGTTTTATTTTAACCATGGTAACATTTTAAATCATATTTAAAAGTTTATAAAGATAATACTGTCCCTGGGTCAGATGGTATTAGAGATAAAATCTTCAATATTTAGCAAATTAGGTTACACTCTTCTACTCCGAATTGGCTAAGAAATGACGCCCTTCCAGCGCCTTTACTCATGGCAGAATCTCACTAATCCCCAAGTAAGGCAGCCACTGGAAGCCTTTGACAATAATGAATGAGGCATACCGAATATTAGGACGTATTTAAGCACGACAAATAGAACCCATTTTAATAAAAATCAGTGAAATAAGAAACATCGCGCCTATATCAAGAATCATCAGGACTGCCATGGACTCCACTTGTGAAGTACAAAAATTTATTCTTAAAACAGTAAAAAATATATTCCAGGGAAATAATTTATCCCTAAACACTCTTTTCTTTTTAATGGCAGTTCTACTAATGTTTTAGATGGCCTCCAAAGTGACCCTGTATTTTTTTGGAAAAAGCTGTCGACAAGGATGTCCAGTGTCACCTTTCTTGTTTGTCGCTTCGATGGAACAATTAAACACCTTGATTATTTGTAAGTATAATGGTTTTGGAGTGCAAATGAAAACAAAACCAAATAACTGATCTCTACGCCGGCGATGTAACCTTAATGGTGCAAGGAAATTCGGAGGAATATTTAAACCTATTGTTTGATCAGAAACAAATATAAAAAATCTGGCCTTATTACAATTTATTATCTCAGATATTTTTAAAAGTTTTGTAATACCTCACTCTATAAACTGGCATTAAATGGCACAACAATTTTAATGACGCTGTAATTTTGAAATGCTCATGGTTTACACTGACTAGTTACGAGATAGCTCTATATTCGAAGGAAATGGCAGCTTTGCAAAGAATAATATGGATAACTTTACCCATAATTTGACTTTAATGGAATTACTGATATAAATTCTTAAGGAATCCTGTGTTTTAAAGGGATACAGGAAACTCAAGAGGAATAGGACAATATTGCACTGAAAGAAAAAAGGCCAACGTTCGACGACTCGGATCAACATTCAAAACGGAAGAGTCCCCCCCCCCCATCTTTTATCTAAGCAACATATCCCATTGACACCATGGAATTGCAAATTTCCGTCAAGGATCAAGAAATTGTCAAAACCCATTTATCCTCAGTGGGTTTACTTGAAGGATAGAGGAAAAAAATATCGATATCACTTTTGGGAATTAATGACACACAGAAATTTACCGCCCCATTACAAATATCCGCTAATCTAAACAGGTTTTCGGAGCATTGCAAGGATACATGTAAGTATACATCTAACACACCTTCTCTTATATTCCGGCTCTGGAATAATTATAAATTTTAACACTCAGAATTCTGAGTTCATTAAAACTTCAAAGAGGAAACTATTCGAGGCATATTCTTTTCGGTAAAAGAAAATCCATAAGGAAGTCTTTACTTAATTGTAAATTTCCGATCTATGATGGTATCGGTACGCGACAATTTCCTTTGTGGATCCCAATGGGACAAAGCTTGGCCTGGAATCATGCTTCGGAAGTTATACATGAACGACAGCAAATGTAAACTTTATCTCCCGCGTCAATGAAGAATAATTCAAACATGAATAATAAAAATAGTGGAAATACACAAAAATATTTGATCAATTATATGTCTTGGACAATTAGCATGGGTGCTTTCATATGGGTTATTTAGCTTTTAAAAAAGGAAAAGCATTTTATCGGCCAATGACGTCATTGGTTCATTAAAATCCACTTTTTGCTTCCTCTTGGGCTCAAAGTCATGCATATGATTGGAATAAGCTATATCATAGGTGAATGGATGTATTTAGTGAGGTGTGCTCTGAGTCATTCAGAGTCCCTGCTCATTCACAATATACTTATTTACATAACGCATCTATTTTAAAAGCGCATAATCAGGGAATAATAATGGAGGCAGAGAGGGAGGAATGCCGGAGGAGTTATCTAAGAACATCAATTGTGCACAAACTAAATGAGGTAGCCATAATCCTGTGAATATGTAAGCGAACAATCATGTATTCCATGGCGCAACAGGAGCATATGTACTTGGGATCTCTGTAATCCAAAGCATTCCGTTATGTGTATATATCTTTTTTAATGGAAATCGAATTAAACTTTGTGGAAATAAATGTTAGTTATGGAGAAATAATATTGTCTTCCACGTAAAATACAATACATCCTACTGCTGCCACATATATGTGCTCCAGTAAGAACACGTAACGATCGTGACAAAGGTCCCGTACTTGTATATATATATATAGTATATATATATATATATATATATATATATATATATATATATATATATATATACATATATATATATGTATATACTATATATATACTTATGTACTCATGATTTAATAAACAGCTTAATATACGAATAAAGATCCTGGGATCAGTAAATAAATAAATAAACTCTATTGACGAAACCTCTTCATTTTCAGGAGAAGTTTTAGTAATAAAATATGTCTGAGGTACTCTTGCGTTCATTTTTACTTCATTCAATAAGGCATCATTTATGGCAAATTGAATAATTAAAAAAAAAACATTGAAGAGAGTGACAATTATTTAAGCATATAGCTTCACTTTATTTAACTAACATCTAAACTTTATCATATATATATAGGTATATATATATATATATATTGTGAACTGTGGTACTCAAGTGTTCCTTGACGCTTGGTTTGGAGTATTCTATTATATTAGGTTGTTCCATAAATAATGAGGTTGACCAATTAAAACTCAAAATTCTCATCAGATCAACAAAAAACTTCTTAATCAGTACACATAATCCCCTCGACTGCAATGACGTCGTGGCAGTGTCCCCGGAGCTTCCTGAGTTGGTCGTAGAGCTCGTCTTCACTGACCTCCTCATCGCCCGCTGAACGGCGAGTGTAGCCTCCTCGTGGCCCCAAAACTCGTCCTCCCGGAGCAGGTGCTTCAACTTCCGGAACAGGAACCTGTCACACAGGTTCAGGTTGGGTGAGTAGGGTGACTGTTTCACCGGTTCCACGTCCCTCCGGGTCAGGAACTCCCTAGTATCGGTGGCAGTGTGGGGACGTGCATATCCCACATGAGGAGACAATCTTTCAGCCGGATCTTGTCCTTTTTCAGGCTGAGAAAGCACTTCCCAGTCATCTTCAGGTACTCTATCTGGTGTTCCGGTCGGCTGTGGTCCCGGCAGGTAGTGCAGTGATCGATACCCGCCTCGGCTTGCAGGTGAACACCATCAGAATTATTGTCTTCCTCGCTGTCTGTTTCACCTGGGGGTTCGAGAACTGGGCCCCCGTGGGCTCCGCCCAGACTTGCCTCCACTCCACGCCGAATCCCAGTAGAACCAGGACTCGTCCTGGACTAACAGATGAGACCCCAAAAAAGTCCTCCCCGTGGTCCTGGAACAGCTTCAGGAGGTCATGACAGCACTTCACTCGCTGCGTCTTGTTGGATTCAGAGAGCTGGTGAGGGACGAGCACGCTGAGGAGGTTTCGGACTGTCTCCATTTTCAGCGGCGAGTAGAATGAATGATAGAAATGACGCACTTACTCTCCTTATATACTAACCTGAGTGGCGCCATACAGTCTGTTCCCATGCAAAAATATGCGATAAGAACGCTCCCATTGAAATTTTTGAGATAGCGTGTGAAAAAAAAAAATTACATTCGTACAACATTTATTCTAAAGTGTTACCAAACATCAAAAAACTTATTTACTACATGTACAAACATAAAATGTAACACAACCAATATTAAACAAAACAAAATCAAACATCATCAACAATTCTATTTGCATATTTAAAAACATTTTTCTATAGGGGGATTTTGTGCTTCTTAATTTATAAAGTAAAATCTGTATTTTAGTTACAATAAAACTCATTTCCGTGCTATCAGGACCATTGTAAATAAAACAAATTCCTTTCGTGGTTAAAACATGGCCAAACTTCATTTAAATTTTTTGAACAACCATATCCCATATTTTTTTTAATACGATACACTCAAAGAGGAAGTGCTTGCTCGTTTCATTTGGAACAATTGAGCCAATCTATAACTGAGCTTCATCAACAACAGCTGCAAGAAGTTCGGGCTCAGGTAGGATGTCGTCATCAAGGCTGATAAGGGGTACATTGAGCGAAAATTGTCAATCAAAATCCAAAAATGTATACTAAAAGATCTGTTTAAAACAAGTATATCATAATCTCGTTAATGAGTTCGATGCAGTTCATTATTAGATCAGTAATCGTAAGCACCCACCTCCTTATCTTAATATTTTTATGTACCCAAATATATATATAAACTGATTTGTATTCATATTTATTTTGTGTTATCTGTAAATCAGAAGCCTAAATATTTATGATATAAAAAAGGGACACAACTACGAATATATATATTTATGTGTGTGTGTTTATGTATATATATTAGCTTGCACAATTGCAATACAATTAACAAAAATAATGCTTCTAAAGTAAATAATATTTATTTTTTATAAAAATGCACCTTTGATAGTTGCAAACTATGATTAAAAACACTTGAATCCACTTGAGATTATGTATTTAATTGTAAATTTTACCACCATACAAATTGAAAAAATATTTACTTATATATGTATATATATTTTTATTTTTTTTGGTTATTTTTCTTTGATTAATATTTTATTATTATTATTATTGTATAATTATTTGTGTTTGTATATAAAGATACATGTGTTTTTTTATATTAGTAGCCATGAAGGCTAGGGCTATAGTAGCTCTGTAATAAATCATACAACAACAACAACATGATATTAATTTAGGATGCAGAATCTGTTATTATATATATATATATATATATAATATTCTTTAAAAATAATGTATGTTCAGTAACCAGTTTTAAACAACGATTTACGGAAAACTAATTTGCCATTCCTTGACAGTATATGTATGAAAGCTATAAAATAAGAATGTTTTAATATTCATTTTCTTACTTCCCAATAAACACTTCAAAATTTAAAACATTTTTTAGTTTGTCCCTCGACTTTCAACTCAAAAGCCTAAATCGTAATAGAAAAGGTTGATTGATTTCCTTTAAAAAAAGAAAACTAGATGAGGCGTGGATCGTATTTGCCTCTTAACCATGAGGATTTTAAGTGATTCCTTCAGCCGGATTAATTTTAATATCACATCAACAAAGTGGCATCACGGAGATCAATTTCTCTTGATCCCTTCTTAAATCATAATTTAATGAATTTACTATCGTAATACGTCATCAAAACACTTCAATGAAAATTGGATAACAACTATCAAATAATATTTTTTGTAAATTATTACTTAATGATGGCAAATCAATTGTTTATTTTTTGCATATTTTTGTACAAATATGGTTAAATTGAATTGCATCCTAGAGGATACAAAAAAGCATATTGGCATCAATGAAATTAGTCAGAGGTGGAAAAGAAGGGCTCGTCTCTTTTTATTTTACATGTCAAAAAATGTAATTTATATAATCATTTGTCATTTGAGATTTTGTCTGTTTATTACACAATTGTAAGGATACCTTAACATAACTACTGTTAATGAAGCCAGTGCAAAAGATTCAGACGTAAAACAATGATTCTTTAATCATGCAAACTAGAGGACTAGCATATACTCCAGCCATGTATCTTAAAGAATCAGAGAGCCTACATATATATATATATATATATATATATATTAGGGGGTATTATAGAAACCTAATATTAAGATATCAAAATTTATCCCCCGCGAAAGTTGCGTCATAAGAAACTAAATGATCGTAGAAAAATGGATTTTGGTTTGACCCCCCCTTACCCCCCCCCCCAAATTGCGTTCAAAGGTTTCGTTATGAAGCAAAACTTTTTGTTATTACTTATTTGGAAAAATTCAGTTTAACAAAATTTAGCTATGATCAATTTATGACTTTGTTATTTTTTGCAAATTTTCGTCAAATAATATTTAGAGCCAATAAATGAACATAAGTGCCGACGCACCAACCTTTTTTAAATAACAGCTCCTACTAGGGTTCTTTTATGGTTTCAAGAAAGAAAAAGAAATAGAGGGTACTCATGTTGATGTTTTTAAGTTATTTTTTAAATACGTTTGCTTCTCACATCTTAATTTTCATACAGTAACTCCCTCACATGGTTGATAATATAAATCTATGACGTTGATTATATCCATAAACTTTTGCAGATAATAATATAATGACGAAAAATGTTTTCTCAACTGATAAAAAGAAGTTATGGTTAAAGGCAACTTGTTATTTTAAAACCTAATTATTATTTCTTAAAAAATAATTTTAGAACTCCACCATGAATACATTGATCACGTATTACTAAAAAGTGGCATAGCGGAAGATCAAGCAAAATAACTACTTTCAGTAGTCGAAGAACATTAAAGACTTGACACTTTGGTCACTGTTGTGTGTTACGGATGCAACACCAATGTCAGAATATGGTAAGGAGTAATAAAAAGACTCGAGTTATGTCTTAAAAGACCACTTCAGTGGATTATTTGTCTTCTACACATGAATGAGTTACATTTTAGAGAAGTTTTTAAGCATTTAGATGGCGCTCAAATAGGACCTCGGACTTATGAAGGTACCATAGGAAAATTAATTAATACAGACTTTACCAAAAATTCAATAAAAGTTTTTAAATACTTGTAGGAAACGTAAAATACTTAAATCAAAGTTTACTGTATTCTTTAAGCTCAGATAAAAATATTTTTACGAAATTACATTAGGAATACAAACAGGATAATTTTCGAATTCAAGCTTTTGCTACAGGTCTCCAGGAGCATTACATGAGGTAAAATGTCTTACCAAAGCCAACAGAATTTTAAGATCCTATATTTTACAAAAAAGTCCATGTGAGTCTCACATAAAACCTGTCAAATTTATACTAAATTTTTACGCTCCTATATGGTTTCAAACCAAGTTAAATCCCTCTTTTTATTGAAGGCTCAAAGCATTATCAATTCGTCATAACTTTATTTAGCCCCTTCAATAGAAAAAGTACTCAAGAGAAACGCTTTTTTGCCCACCCTGAAAATATATTGCTAGAAGGCCTAACCGATAAATAAATGGAAACAAGAATATTTGCCCTTGAAAAGGTTTTGTTTGCAAAAAAGAATATTAAAAAACAAAGAAATTTTCAACTACCCAAACTATCAGTTGTAATTCTAAGAGTTTTTTAAATCTTATCGACTGGTCAAATATAAATTTGTCTGTTCCTCCAATTGTGCCTGAGGAAGATCTTATAAAAGCAAAAGAACATCCTTTAAAAATTAATAAGTATCCTTGCCATTCACAATCAGTGGAAAGAGCTGTAAAACTAGTAACGGAGGCATCTGTTTATGGATATAATCAACGTCTTAGATTTATATTCTCAACCATGTGAAGGAGTTACTGTATGAAAATTAAGATGTGAAAAGCAAACGTATTTAAAAAATAACTTAAAAACATCAAAAAGAGTACCCTCTTTTTCTTTTTCCTTCTTGAAACTATAAAAAAACCGTAGTAGGAGCTGTTATTTAAAAAATGGTTGGTGCGTCGACACTTATGTTCATTTATTGGCACTAAATATTATTTGACGAAAATTTGCAAAAAATAACAAAGTCATAAATTGATCATAGCTAAATTTTGTTTAACTGAATTTTTCCAAAATAAGTAATAACAAAAAGTTTTGCTTCATAACGAAGCCTTTGAACGCAATTTGGGGGGGGGTAAGGGGGGGTCTAACCAAAATCCATTTTTCTACGATCATCTAGTTTCTTATGACGCAACTTTCGCGGGGGGATAAATTTTGATATCTTAATATTAGGTTTCTATAATACCCCCTAATATATATATACATCACAGCTGCGACTATCGAATGTAAATCGGTATTCGATACTACCGACGGTAGATTACAAATATCGAACCGATTATACGATATTCGGTAGAAACTACCGAATACCGTACCGATTGTCAATCGGTTCTGTATATTTGAAAATATAACTCTTGTAGCATTCACATAGACATAAAGATATAGAGAGCTTATTCCCTTCAATAGCAGAGAAACATCATTCAACTGACGCTTTGCCCATGCACTCCCTTGTGTGAAGAACTTGAACTTCGAAAATAAAAAACAACTATAACTTATAGTATTATAGAGCAGATACATAAATATACCTTCAATATGCATTGAATACTAGAGTACCTGAAAGTGCATTAAATATTGGGCAATATGAGACAGTAAATGAAAAAAAATCTATAGCCTTTCATTTCTTACTAAATCCAAGTACATATGTTATTTATATAAGATTAGTATGTATTAAATTTAAAATAATCTGTAATAAATTATAACAAATTATGTACTTAATTTTCCATTGTTATAAATTGTCCGATATTAAATGCATATGAAGAAGTAAAAGCAGGTACATAAATAAATTATCTCTCTTTCTAATCTACCGTACCGAATATCGATCGATACTGTAGATATATAATAAAATCTACCGAATACCGATATCGATTGATATTCGGTATATACCGAATATCGAACCGGCAGTAGATTTTCTACCAAATCCAGATATATATATATATGGGTAATACACTGAAGTAGGACTGGTCTTTTCTTTGGACTGGATATTGAAGACCATACTTTGAATAAGTTTAAGAAGAATAAAAAACATTTTCTTTTATTAAGTCCATTGAAGTGATAATGGTAAGGATCATTATTTCAGTACCCATCATATTGGGTAGTTGATGAGAGATATGAGGAGGGCCCAGGAAGCCCCCAAGATGGGATGGGCCGCAGTAGTTGTTCTTTGTGTCCCGCATGCCAAATTTGAGGTTGAGCGATGATGATGATCATTATTACGTAAGACTATTTTCAAATCATAGAGAGCCAACACACACACACACAATCAGTTGATAGTTTTCTATTTTTTAAATATAAGGAATCCCTATTAATAACATAAAACCACTTCCAGTCAGAATAAACATATTAAAGAAGACGCCATTTTCTAAGCGTTCCTCGTCTACGTTAATATGTAAATTGAGAGGCTTCTATAGTCAACTAGGCATACATGTATCGCATAAACTGTTCACACACACTCACACAAACACACTCAGGAATGGCCCCCTCTTTTTAGAATTAAAATTCTTAATGCTGCTTATTATGTAACAAACTTATCATTAATTATATTATTATTATTATCTATGATTCATGCAGAGTTCATAGTACCTTGAATGAATGCTTTGTTAACGGCCTTATTGTATATTAAAGTGCTCTAATAAAGTATATATTCAAGCGTATGTGGCAAAAAGATGAGGGATTAAAGGGGGGGGGGGACCAGACTCCATTTTGTTTTGTTTTTAAATCACCCGGGAAAGCTTGGGGGAGGAGGAGGCCGAATTGACAACTGGCCCCTTCAAATAGACATGCTCACGCTCGAGGTTTTGTGATGTGCTCCTCCTTTTTTAAAGGGGTACTTAAACAAAATAACAAATAAATAAGATGGCTAACTCATAGAGATATAAAGACATAGAAGGCTTATTGGATTCTTTAAGGAATACGCTTTTTGTGCCCAATATAAACAAATCTTTCTAGCTTACGATGACGTAGTACCAATTACTTTGTTTATTTTAGCACAGAATACAGCTGAACGATGTTTATCAGCCATTGAAGGGAATAAGCTCTCTATATCTTTATATCTCTATGGGCTAACTATGAAGAATTATTTCCTCTGTATCATGTTTTTATGTGTTGGACGAATTATGTATTCAGATTATCGACATACTATATGATAACTGGATGCAGACTGAATAATAGTGAGTAATGTCGGAGTCAGCAACTGATGAAACAAAGAAAAGAAGTAAGGGATTATTATGACTATCCCTTGAACAGTCTAAAGCGTCTAAGTACCAATGAAATGGTAATGAAATTAATATTAAAGTATGTTCAAAATAATAAATTTAGCCTGATTTAACTGGTAATTTATTCTAGAATGTCCCTTCTTTTATTCCCTAGTGTTTTATAATAATGTAGATCATATTTATTTATTCGGCAGCCATTTTAACTATATTTATGACGTCTTCAAGTTGGTTGAATGTTTCCAGTCGGTGATTCAAATATTATGATGTTTGCTAAGTCGGTGGTCTCTGCGGTCTCAAAGGGAGAGAGTGAACAGCAATATCAACAAAATACTTACATGTTTTTGATTGACTTATAATTTGAGATCTATAATGGATCCAAGAGCCGGAACCTTTAATTCACAAGTGAAGGGATTTTCTATGAGTGCCAGGGCATTCTATAATGTATGGGTTTAAATGAGTGTCATTCATTTTAAGGCAAAATCAAACACTAGAGCATTTACAGTAAAATATTTTAGAGTTATATTAAACAAAATTACTAACGTTAATGCGATGAATTAGACAGAGTTGTTATTAGTTTTTAACAAATTATTTTTAGGATTTAATTAGTTAGATCATACAATCATAATTATTCGACTGGTCTCTGCATTATGGGATATGCTGTTGGCAAAATTGCAAAGTATAATTTGAGCATTATATGTTTTGACTTGTAACCTAAAGCAGAGCCTTTTCCAAAGCCGAATCATTTCTAGATCATCACTATTCGACTGGTCCCTACAATATGATATAATCTGTTGGCAAAATTGGGAAAACAAAATACAAAAAGTCGTTCGCAATTTTTTAAAGGTAAATTTTGTTTGATCCTTTATCAAATGTTGTAATTATATTTATGCAAAAACATATTTGTAAAATAATAGCTAATGACAATCAAAGCATGTCCACAGTTTGTTCAATGTCCAATACAAAAAATAATAAGCATTGCAAAAAATGAGAGCAAACTCGTGGCGTCCAATCAAAAACAAGAGATTTAAATATTACTATTTTTGTCAAATCAAAGGCTCAAAATATATACTGTAAGTAGGAAAATCGGGAAGGGAATGTATTGACAAAATGCAGCAATTTGGACTGAGCTAGTTTCAGCGGAGCAATATGAAGGATATTGAAGCCATTGCAAATAAAAATATTAATTAATATCCAATGCTAATAAAAGAGACATATTCAAATATCTCACTTTATAGGCACCATCTATAATGTATGAATCATATAACTGACGAATTGTATGTAAGCTGGTGTTTTCTGAATTTTACACATCAATTTAAAAAAAGGCAAGAATTGACTTTAAAAATATATTTTTTTAAACTCATATCCGCATTGTTTGTGTTTCAAGTCTATTTTTCGTATCACTCTAGACAAGGGGTCACTAATTGACGGAAAGTGATCCCAGTCTAGAGTCAGACCACTAAATAATTAAGGGATCTAAAATTTTGCTGGTACGTTTCTATTTGAATCCATGCATAAATATGTTATTAATAAATAGTGTTGAATGTTTAACATACTATATTTTATTCGACATTCGTATGTCTGAATCAACTACATCAATAAATTGTTGTATGTTTATACATATATATATATATGATAAGGTTAATAAGTTAAATAAAGTTAAGCTATGCTTAAAAATATTGCCACTCTCTTAACTTTTTATTTTTTAACTATTAATTTCAGTTTGCCTTAAATGCTGCCTTATTGAATGAAGTGAAAAATCGCGCAAAAATACCTCAGACATATTTTTTACTGAAACTTCTTCTAAAAACTAAGAGGTTTCGTCAATAAAGTTTATTTATTTACTGATCCCAGGATCTTCAATAGTATTTTAAGTTGTATAATAACTCATGGAGTAAATAAAATCCATATTTAAAACAAAAAAAAATCTGGAAATTATTTTTCTTCCTCTCAATAGCGAATCCCTTTATTTTTCAACACAATTTACATATTTTACCATCTACTGTTTACCTTAAATATAGCCTATCTATCTATTTAGCCTACATACTATATGTAAATGAACTCGTTTATCACGCAAAAAATTCGCTGTTATCTTTGTATTTTTTTACTTACCTATATGTAATCATTGATAAAACTCTAATTATTAAGGGACCCATAAAAAGTCCTTATCATCCATGGAATTAGTGTTTCACTTGACAAAGTACTATTATTATTAGCAACCTTAATGCTAATAACGTAACATTAATAGGTGGGCACAATAGATAGCAGTGAATCAAGTCAACTTGACTAATAGAAGGAAATGACTGATAGGAACATGCTTATTGATTATCATTTTTATAATGAATAATGCCAAGCCTATGAAAAAATGCCTCCTCGGCATTTTCTTATTCCCTACGTCATAAATGTGAAAATAAATTAAAGAAATATATACAAAAAATAGGAAAAAATACGGTTTAAACTCTTCGTTTTTAATACTAGAAACACTTTGAACCTCTTGATGTTACCTGACATATACCTATCCATTAAGTAATTATTGCTCTAATTGCAAAGACGTTGGTAAGATAAATAAATATTTCAAAAATGTTTAAGATTCATTCAAAATGTATAAATATAATTGATATAAAACTATATATTTTTTTACTAAAAGTATGTACAACAGCAGCTAATAAGATTTAGCATCATCCCAATTTCTGCTTTGCTGTAAAAAAAAAAAAACGAAAATGTGCTAAGATATTTCCGAATTCACAATAACAAGTTCTAAGGTTACTTTTGCAGAACTGTTATTTGAATCAATTGAATGCTACTTACAAATAATATTTTCCACTCATATGTATTGGATTTAATATCTCCACTATTAGGAGGGACTATTAGATAAGAACTTAATTAAAATTATTCATACAAAATAACGATTATGTAAATTTATATATTTGTGTTAGCGATTGGATAGGAGCCAGTGCAGACTGGATGGAGGCCGTCATGAATCCCGAAGGCAATGTGACCGCATCTGGTGGCATGTTAAGAAACTGCCATGTTCGCCACAGCCATGTTGAGGACCTGAAGGCCTCGGTCGAGAAGAAATGGAAGGTCATGAGGATGTCATCACCGTGTGCCAGTCCTTCTGTCGCATATCGGAGGCTGTCATTGAGGCAAAGGATATGTGGTAATTATAAATAAAATAAAGTTCAAACGCGTACGACGGTATCCCATTCCTTGACTTACTCATTATTGTTACATTTTATGAAAGTCCACAGACTTATTTATAACCCTATAAATGTTCCTATTACTTGGAAACTTCAAATCCTTAGAAATTTATTACATATATATTCTATGAATAAATACAATTAGGATAACCATTAATGCTAGGATTTACTCTTGGTTTTATATATTTTATTTTATATGCATAATACACGAACAAGAGAAAAAAAACCACAGTAATACTATGGGTTTCAATTGCTTCAGAAAATGTTTTTTGTGATTTTTTTTATATTTGATGCCCTTTCAAGACTGTTATACAAAATAAATTGGATAACATATTATCTGTATGCAATTGAATAGCTCTTTATTTTCCCAGGCGTTCTATAAACCATGCAACAATTGACGCGACAAAGATTATACTATACTATTTTTAAATAAAACATTACGGGTAATACTTTTATCGTAATTGGAAAGCAGATTGACATGACACTCGAAAGTTCTTCTACACGTTTTATTTTTTAGTTAAACAAGGAATTCTTGCCTTACTCTTCGAGTATGCATGTTTTATATATTTTAATCATTCTTATATTTTTTTTCTCAGACTTGGTAACAACTTTCCACCATAATGACTCTTAAATCTTTTGTTCAATATTTCCTAAGCCCAAACGCATTTCTGATACAATGATACTCAGATTTGGTGGTGAATGATTAATTATGTTTACATATAAAACTCTATAAATGCCTCCTAATCACACAAATAAATATTTCTTACAGTGTAGGAAATATGTGCTTCCGTTCTTTATTACAAATTAATTTATAAAAGCTTAAGTGAATGATTCGAAGAGAGTCTAAACTTATATGAAAATAGCAACTTTTAGGCTATAGACAATATTGTCAATAGCATATGCTATTGAACTATTCTTTAGATTATTTGTTTAGATTTTTTGCCCTGACAAATAAGATAAGAAATGTATTTTTTATGATTGTGTAAGGATTTTGAAAACAAAACATTACTTTGTTCATTTGAATAAAATTTTATATAACTATTTCATGCAGTAGCATATATTCCCTATAGCATTCCAGAGATTTTACAATTGTTAGGGAATAATGAAAGATCCGACAGCCTTTATGAATTGAATGGCTCTCATATGAAAGCAAAACAGCAACTTTTATAATGTTTTAAATCAATTATCAAAAAAAATTATTTGATATAAAATTGGTAGGACAAAGCTTATGTGAAATCCTTTATTATATTACTAAATTAACTAATCAGCTAGTATTATCTGGACTAAAAAACGTATTATATAAAATAATGATGGCACTTATGTAAAAAAAATATTATTGCACATATAAAACACAAATAAAAACTACAAGGAAAAAAATAGCCGTGCGTGAAAACGCGTGTTAAACTCTCAATGTTGGGGGCGCAAATTGCATAGCTTCGCCATATGGTCATTTTGGTCTACTCATTGATAAGATCCTAATTCGATTGATTAATTTGCCATTGCTATGTTATGTTGCCATCTTATCGGATGGCAATTCGATCGAACCATGGTAGTTAAAAATAACAAACTTGGAGTACATCACATTTTTGAACTCATAATCACCTCAGCGAGCGGGTCTTCCTAACTACGCCATCGACTTGGTAAATTTCAGTTGGCTGAACTCCTACATAGATTTTAGCCATGAAAGAAAAGTAAACAGTATTTTTATTACAACCGAAGTTTTAAATTATTGTGTTTTTGTTTTAATGTTATTTTATATTATGATTGTAACGTGTCAACAAAATTAGTATATATATTTTGAAAATTTTAACGCTTTGTTGTGTCCTTATTGTAGCTAGTCTTCTGGTAGTATCTAATTTTTAAACTATAATGTTTATTTATGTATTCCTTTATACACAATTCTACTGCTTTTTTTACTTTGTATCTTATTTATATCTTATGTTACAAATTGAAATAAAGACCTATTAAAAAAAAAAAAAAAAAAAAAAAAAAATTAAAGTTTAAATGAAAACGCTCTAAAGAGCAATTGTGTTATTTAAAAAAAATATGCATAGCTTCGCCATATAGTTTGTGGACACGCATACCATACATGTGCTCAATACCATGAAGGTATTCAATACCATAGTACCATGTTGCCATTGCTATTTTGTTGCTATCTTAGGAGATTGTACGAATTATATCCTGACATCCATGGTAGTTAGGTAATAACATACTTGGAGTACATCAGCACGTCAGAACTCATAATCACCTCAGCGAGATTGACCTTCCTACACTAAATGAGTTCGTAATTCTACAGTCTGCGTTTTGGCGAGCCAAAACCTGGCAACAATCTGATATTCTTCTATAGAACTCAGAAGAGCTAAAAAACTTTCCAGAGGCAAAACAAGTAGCTCTCGAATTATTTGTTACAAAAAGGATTTTTTGAGCAATTACACTGTTTTTCTTTGAAGAGTGCTTTGGAGAAAAAAGAATTAAACATCTAAAATGTATTACTTTTGGTATTTGTACAGGATTATATTTGTCCTAAGGTACTTAAAGTTTTTAATTAATATTATCAATAAATAGCATTTTATAATAAAACTATGTGCAAACAGTGCAATTTTGGGCTTCTCTTAAAGTTTGTTTTTTGCATTTTTCTTCATTTTTTGTCCATTATTTTATTTATTTTTACTTAATTTATTAGAGTTTTTTATAGCACTACAATGTGCCCGGCGTTGCTCGGGCAAGGTCGGCACATGCAATTTGCCGATTTCAGAGTTGTAGGCGGTTTCAAAGCAGCTCATGTCCTTCCCAGATGATAAGCGACGTGCATGCAAATTTTGAGCTGAATTGGCCCAGGCATGTGGCCGCCTACTTGTAACGGAAAGACAAAACAAACAGACCAACTTCACTTATTATATAGATTACATTTTGCAGATCGACATAATACGAAATAAGGACATGTAGTTTTATAAGTAAACGGTGAGTCCATCTAGAGCACCTTGTCACTTATAAAAAGCCTTTCAATCTTGGACCCATTTGCAGCCATTAATTGTAAGCCAATCAGACTTTTTATTATTATTGTCCACTCATTTCCCTTTAAAACCTTTAACATTACTATTATAACCATAGAGATAAAAAGATATAGAGAACTTATTCCTTTATAGAAACAACGTTCAGCTGTATTCTGTGTGTCCACTATAAACAAAGTAATTGATACTACGTCTCGTAAGCTGATCATAGAGATAGTTCTATCTCTATGGTCAGCTTACGATGACGTAGGTCAAATTACTTTGTTTATATTGGCACACAGAATACAGCTGAACGTTGTTTCTATGCTATTGAAAGGAATCAGCTCTCTATATCTTTTTATCTCTATGGTTATAACACTATATTTTGCATAAAGATTTGTTATTGCTTTAGCTTTATTTGTTACTTTGTGATACGGAATCTTCAGTATTACATATATTACTTATCTCAATGAACAACTATTATGTGTGAGTTTATCCGTGTAAAACATTTATGTTGTACATTAGGGGGTACTATAGAAACCTAATATTAAGATATCAAAATTTATCCCCCCGTGAAAGTTACGTCATAAGAAACTAATGGTCGTAGAAAAATGGATTTTGGTTTGACCCCCTCCTTACCCCCCCCCAAACAGTAGGAGCTGTTATTTAAAAAATGGTTGGTGCGTCAGCACTTATGTTCATTTATTGGCACTAAATATTATTTGACGAAATTTGCAAAAAAATAACAAAGTCATAGATTGATCATAGCTAAATTTTGATAAAACTACATTTTTGCAAAATAAGTATAACTAAAAGTTTTGCTTCATAACGAAACCTTTGAACGCTATTTGGGGGGGTAAGGGGGGGGGGTCAAACCAAATCCATTTTTCTACGATCATTTAGTTCTATGACGCAACTTTGCGGGGGAATAAATTTGACATCTTAATATTAGGTTTCTATAATACTCCCTATTGTACATACTCATTTGATGTGAAAATGAGTTAAACATGATTAGGCAGCAAAGCAGGCTATGTGATTGTATAATGGCCGTCAGCACTCACTCGGAGTTAACATTTTACAATGCTTGGATTTTGACTGAAGGAGTAGAGTTTTTTTAAAGTATTATAAAAAATGATATCCAAATATTTCATAACTATTGAGTCCAAAAAGTAAAACTTTTATTTAAATCAACATGAAAGAGTTATTTGCTTATATTTGATTGTGCTTCCAATATTTTAATCCCCGGTGTTTACTTCAGGATCACAACTATATGAAATGAAATATAAAGACATTTTATAATAAGGATTATGAAGTATTCCCTCAAACAGTATCAAAGTAAATAACTGTCTCATAATTCTAGTCATTCGATCCAAATAAAAACCATATGTTTGTTTTAGTCTCTCTGTTTATATCACTTTAATGTTCTATTGTATTAATTTTTGAAAAGATAATAAATATATATATTTGTCAAAAAAACCCTATTTGAGTATTAAATTATTTGTTTAAGAAATGTATTATATCATCTAATATTATATTATTATCGATATATAATTGAGAGAGCTCCCAAAGATGTTCATTGAGTGGCGGGAAAGTTTGTATGCTATAAAATGGACGCTCACCGCATTATTTTGACCAGTATATATCCATCATTTTTTAAATAATCTACACATATCAATTGTGATACCAAACTACAATCTAATAAAGGAAGAGCTCATATTTTTTTCAAATGTGTACTTTGAAGAACACATAAGATATGAATCCTATATTTATAAGTATTTACTGCCTTCGTTTTATATATGCATATATTTACCGTGACATTGGAACTCTATATAACGTCTTCCGGACAAACATATCCTATCTATGACGTCACAGTTTGTTTGTTTGAGGTTAGATCCAAGAGTACGAATTGAAATCGTGTCTTGAATCGGAATCAAATTAAGGATCGCACAAACCATGACGTCATAGATGGGATCCGTTATTCCGGAGATCAAACCCCCATTATGATTAAATTGAAATAACATATTTACACATAATGAATAAATACGCTTAATATTTGTTTAATGCTTTGCTATATTTCACCTGATATTTTTATGAACTATTTATTTTGTGGTGACACAAAATAAATACTTAAGGTGACTTGGGGGACTCATCCTTAGTTACCAGATGACCAAACCAATACTTCCATCTATTATTCCAAAGGATAGGAATAAATAAAAAATAATCAATGATAAAAATGTAAATTCCAAACCTTTTTATTTATTGGGAGTAATGTTTGAGTAAACAGACAGTCACCCTTATGATAGTGACTTTTACATAAGGCAAAAATCTCCGTCAAACCCCTGATCACTGTCATCCGGCTGGCATTTGAAGCAGAACTGTTTTTTGTACACTAAGTGAAAAGTGCATCTGTTATCTCTGAAGGAAAACTCAATCTCTATCATTGGACCGGACTTTATTTAATTGAGAGTTTAATGAGGTAGTTAAAAACGGCAAACGCGCTAAACAAGCGTCGTAATTGATACGCTGAACCAAATCCATTACATGATGATAATATTGACTTTGTCGGATTATAAAAGTTTCATGGGGCCTTGATTTCATGAAATCTGTTAAAGAATATTATGACTTTATCGAATATAAATAAATGGTCAAATGTGTTATAAATATTGTTTTTCGTTGAGCTTGCTTTTAATTCTGACGAACTCGTTGAAGGCTAAAACTGTCTTGATTATGTTGACATTTGTTATGCTCATCAGCACAACTGGGACAGTGATTTTTACAAATGCTCTCTTTTTATCGGTGTGATTGAAAACTTTCGTACGGATAAATTTAAACATGTTGAAAAAAAATATCCGTCAAAAATGACTACAACGTCATTTCCCCTGGTATTTGAAACCAGGACTAGCTTGAAACCTTCTGTGCGAATAGAGAATGTG
>CP045890.1:35018983-35071632 GCA_013387185.1 Caligus rogercresseyi
TTTATTTTTTGCAAAGTTCAAGTTCTTCACACAAGGAGCGCTTCCACTTTTACCTTAGTACTTACTATGAATACCGTACCGATTGACAATTGGTACGGTATTGACAGTTTACCGAATATCGTATAATCGGTATTTGAAATCTACCGTCGCTAGTACCACATACCGATTTAAATTCGGTAGTCCCAGCTCCCTCTCTCTATATATTTATCATACTATAATAAGAAGAAGGTTGGCAGGAGATAAAAGTTTATGGCCACTCTTCACAAATTAATATTAAATAATTATCATTAATTTATCTTTGTAAGTACTATTTGTGCCTATATAAGTTTTTGTGGTTCTAGGGCAATCCCCCCCAGTACAATCACCCCCCGGACTAGCACCCCCCCGACAATCACCCCCTGGACTAGCACCCCCCGTGCCAATCACCCCCCGGACATTTACCCCCCGTTAGTAATATTTATTATCTCTTAAAGTCCACTTATGAAGTTACTATGTTTTCTAGTTATTAACAAAGATACGTCACTGGTTAATACGTAGTCCCAGTCCATTAGAATTGGAATATGTATTAATTAAATGTGCATAAATTTGCAAATTTCGTGTCTTAGACCTTATATCTGGGCTACTTATGTACAACTAGACAATCATACAGTTTGTAACCTATCAACTCAAGATATCTTATTTATCTCTATAGGTCCTAAGCTATTTTCTAAGATTTCATCAAGGAACCACTTGTCCTAAATCGAAGACTATGATAAAAACGCATCCACTCAAATAAGTTGACATATAATTTTATTCTCAATCTATTATATTCATTTCTTCACACCCAAAAACGTGTTCCTGTGGCTTTTTTAAGATATCCAAGTCCCCATTAGTCTTCGCAAGCAGTGGAAAAGGAGATCAAGAAAGTGGTTCACCAGTGACGTCACCTTTGTTAATAGCTGGAAACATAGTTAACTTCATAAGTGGACTTTAAGAGATAAGAAATATTACTAACAGGGAGTAAATGTCCGGGGGGTGATTGTCGGGGGGTGATTGTCTGGGGGTGCTAGTCCTGTTACGAAGTTTTGTATATGGCCAAGAAATATGGATGCCCAACTAAATGTTTCATTCTTTTAATATCCACAAGTGACCGAACCAAAAATGATCGATGGTGGTTTTTATTGATATATTTTTTTACAAATGTAAGTAAATATATCTTATGCATATTCCAGAGCTGTATGACGATAGCTCGAGCAGACAACCCTCCTACTAACCATAATCAAGTTGAGGTCGTGAACGCCAATTTCCAATTATGAACATATCCACCCGGATTCCCTCAATTATTATAATACAAAACCATTTCAGTGAACATTGTGGAGTCAAAAGCTATCGAATCCGGTAAATGTAATTGATTACTATGCTTTTTACTGCCCGTGATGTCCTCTGTTATTTTATTTTAAAAACTCTTTATAAAACTCCAAAACTTTTTGCATTTAAAACGGTATCCTCCGATGAATAAAATAAATTATAATTAAGAATAATTGCCTGAATTCATAAAAAATAGAACGTGATGATTGAAAGAAACGGAGTGGTAATATATATAATAATTAACAGTTATCAGATCAGTTCTTCGTGGATTTATCATTAGGATATTCACTTAAAGAACAAGAAGTATCTTTTACGTATGGGCCTCGATTACAGCTCCTTTAGGGATCCTTTGAATACACTATTTATATTGATTAAGTAGAGTAACTTCTTACGCTCAGGGAAAGAGTTTATTCTGCTTATCCACCCATGACGATCAATAATCCTCACTCTGGGGATACAATGTAGAAAAATATAATAAGTTTGTCTACTTATAAAATGAGTTTATTAATGAATTTGTATCTTCCATGATAATAAATATATGTATTTTTAATTAGTTACTTATTATTTTCAACCGTTGACACATTCTTAAGTAATAAAAAATGCTTTATTCTATATTTTTAATAGATCTAAAGCCAATGATGAGTCTCGACCAAAATTTGCAGAGGAGACATTCAATTTTATGTTAAAGTCATTTATACATTTAGGGTTATAAGTAACAGATATGCCTCTATTTGAAATATATATCTGATTTGTCCTTTCTTTTTACCTCACAGCGAGCTTATTGCTACACATTCTCCTTTAGTTATCTGATATCTCATTGCAACTTAATATATATATAATTACAAAGAATGTCTGATAAATTACTAAATAATGGTGAAAGATTGACAAATCTCTACTCATCCGTTTTTAAGGGCCTCTTGTTAGGGAAATTCCATGTTTGCGTTCTTTGATTTTGTTTATAATGGGATGAAGTCACTGGTTAATTATAAAATCCTCATTTGTGGAGCCTTATAGCATTACTACTATCGGAGCTGAACGTTTGCTGTGATTTATACTAGCAAGGCTTTATGCGGAATAGTCACTTTGCTTTATCTGCTATTGTTTGAGGCTTGTACATAGAACTGTTATATAATGTCTTCACTGATACATAGCGATATCATCCACCTACAAACACACATTTTTTTTGGCCAGCTTGAGGAGGACTTGCTGGAGTACTAACTTAATTTATTTTTTAAATAAGCTAAATGAAATATATAGCCCCTAAAATTTGCCCCATCAGGGCGTATCCAGGATTTTCAGTGAAATTATTATATACTCACAGATATATACGAAATTGTGATGGAATTTGCCAAATATAAATAAATCCCTTTATTGAAACGTAGTAAAGAAACGGCAAAATATAATTTCAGAAAAATATATTTAGTTTTAAGTCATTTAGCTGTCTCCAGACTTTTAATGGAATCTTGGAGAAATAGAAGATGATTGACAGTGAAGGCCAGATCTAATATTATTTATTAAAGTCTATTTTCGATGAGTCCCCGGGATTGCAAGAGTCTAGTGTGGCTACATCCTACAAGGATTCTGAGTTTTGTAAAAATCATAGATTTCTTCCAGCTGTCCGGAGTGACTAAATATACATATATTCGTCTCAATCCATGGAAGTCTAGAGTGATTCATGAGTTCCATGATATAACTCCAGAAAGCCTCGAAACTTTCCAAGTGTTATTTGGTGATAAAATAATACTAATTTAACAAATATAATTTTAGCTGTTCTGCAAGGATGATTAAGCCAAATGATTGTGCTCAAGTCGAGGCTCATCAGTATTCAACCCTCTAGATCTTATAATGATATCTAAAGTCTACAATGAATTGAGTAGATTTGTATCTTCTTAAATTAAATCTGTTGAACTCACTTGCAAAACATGTTCCCATCATTTATTTTTACACAATTTCCTTCAGGGCCAAGGTTTTTTTCTCTACAACTGTAAACTTCTTTACTTATGTTTTTATATAATTGTGATATCAGATTCGTATGATTTCTTGAGTTCTTGTCATAAAACCTTATTTAATTGCGAGACCAATTGTGATCAATTCTTTTTCGTTTTGGAAGCTTTAAAGACTTTAATTTGACCCACTCTGTATTTTTAGTTATTGTTGTATTACTGTTTACAAAAATATGTTCATAATAAAAGAGCAAAAGAGATTACTTTAACCCCGATATGAAATAGAAAGAGAAAAGCAGCTGTCGATTAGAAAACATAGAGAAATCTTTCTTGTATCCCTCTGGCATCTCTTCCATTATAGTATCACATTAATCACAAACCTCTCCCTTTTTCTATTATTATTAAGCTGTTGGTGTTATTATTATTGCATTATATAACAGCTTAAGTTCTATTATTCTGGAGGAGGAAATTTGATACGGAGTTCCCTCCTGTGTCCAGAGTTATTACTTATTTCACAGGATTTGTGAACGAGACGAACAAATCTTTCCATTAAAAAAATATTAATAACACTTTTAAAGAAATAAACTAAAAGCTGTGGTTCTTTATTATTACTACTATTTTTAAAGTTTTTTGAGGTGTACCAGTGATCATAAGCGTAGGGGAGATGTTTGGTTTGGGGGGGCAGCATTCAATTTGCCCGACTTTTAACAAGAACTGTTAAATCGGTGAAAATTAATCGAATGAAGAAAGCTATGTAGATTAATATTTTATTTATAGTTATTACATACTATTCATTACATTATATCTATTTGGTTATAATTAAAAATCCGGTTGCTTTCATAATTTCATATTTTTTCGTCAACTTAAATGCCCTAATACCTCCACCAGTTTGCCCGAATTTGAGAACTCACCCGATTTTTTTTTTTGGGGGGGGGCAGTTGCCCCCTTGCTCCCCCTGTCTCCTACGCCTATGACAGTTATCACCCCCTCATTCAATAATTGATCCCTGTATGTCGTGGATCCACTGATTTAAGCATAGAAGGAAAGAGACAATCAATTCTTCAGAACCACCGCCAACGAACCCTCGGATTCCTCCGGTCACACCAATAAATATTCTAGGTTTCAACCCCACTGCCAATAATGCTCCCTCAGGTTCTGCCAATTACAGCTATAACTTATTTGGGTTTCATGCTGTTGTAGTCCCGCCATTTACAACAGGGCCCATTGGCAGTGGACTTAAAACCCCAATAAGTTATAGTTGTGATTGGCGGGACCCGAGGACCCATGGGTGGTGGGGTTAAACCCCCAATATGTTTATTGGTGTGATTGGAGGAACCCGATGACCTGTTGGCAGTGGTTTTAAAACCCCAATAAGTTATAGTTGTGATTGACGGGACCCGAGGGACCATGGGGGGTGGGGTCAAGCCCCCAATATGTTATTGTGTGATCGGCTGAACCCATTAAACAATGGGTGGGTTTAAACCCCCAATAGATCATTGATGGGATTTGAGAAATCCCAGGGCTCATTTGGGAGTTTTACCTCCCAAATGTCATTACTCTGATTAGAATAACCCTCTAGTTGGTTCGATACCGCATGTGCAATTAATATTTCGAATTAGGTTTATACTTATTTATATGGATGGAATTTACCAGGGGGAATTTTCTTGGTGAGAAATTATCGGGGGAGAGACTTTCCCAGGGGGAATTTTCCTAGACCCGATAAATACATAGTTTATGGGAAAACACCTTTTAGAATATAATTATGAAATTATATTACACCAATATAATTTGAAGCTAAGAACTGATAAGAATTCCAGAAAAGTACAATCTCTGGAATTAGTTGTGCTTTATAAGAGCTGCCTTTAAAAAAAAATATCCAATTAAGTTATTTTCCATTATGCTTTGGTGGATTTTATGAATGGCTGGCTCAAAATGATTTTGTGCTCATTTGATTCACAATGACTTCTAAACTAAGCAACAGTTAACCAAATTATCCTCCATATAAATATATATTTTTGGAGGGAAAACCCTTTTTCACGTTCACATTGTTTATCATAGAGTTTTACAGTTAATTGATAAGAGCCAAGGGAGGATAATATTGTTTGTTTGTTTGAGGGTGGGATCCAAGAGTACGAATTCTAGTCGAGTTTGAGTCCAAGGCGGAATCGAATTTACGATCTTAGCCCATTCCCTAGAACACACAACCACTTTAACCATGTTGTTATCCCATTCTATCTCGGGAAGCCAAACAGGTAGTAACCAATGTTACAACTCTAAGAATAGCTGGTGTCTGCTTTAGCTGTGGAAGATGTTGGTTAAAGCATTTTTGAGCCATCATTCTCTTAAGACAAAAGAAATCACACTCAGCCAGAATGTGAGTAGAAAAACTAGAATTACATATTTTTTTCCCCGTAAAAATGAATAACATTCCTTTTTTCTTTCAAATATCTGATAATGAAAGGGGTTGTTGGATCGAATAACATTTTCTATACAAAATTAAAAAACCTCCGTCGGCCCTTGAGATGCACTTTGATTTCCTTTTGCCAGAGCCCTATAAGTAGAGTTACGT
This sequence comes from Caligus rogercresseyi, assembly GCA_013387185.1. Classification (NCBI taxonomy): domain Eukaryota; kingdom Metazoa; phylum Arthropoda; class Copepoda; order Siphonostomatoida; family Caligidae; genus Caligus; species Caligus rogercresseyi. The sequence continues at coordinate 35,024,843 of CP045890.1, forward strand.
TGTCAGAACTGCCTCTGTAGCAGCTGACTTTAAAAAGTCAGGCTCAAAACATTCATAATTTATCGAGGGAGTTGTAATAAACAGTCTTTTGAGATCATTTTTTTTGAAAGTACAAAAACAATATCAACTTTAAAGATCTATTAAAAAAACAAAACTAGCCTCCTTGGAGTGCTGTGGATTGTACAAATCACTCCGGAGCCCAAGGATTTTCTCTCATATTTTCCATGGAACAATCTCCCTATACTTCATGACACATTTTTGTCATAGATTCCGATTTATTTATCCTAACAATAACAAAGGAACAATAATCTTATTTTCATTTCATGCATTGTTTTGAGCCGAATCTTTTTAACCAGGTGACGCTACATCTATTGTCGTAACTCTTCTTATAGGGCTCTGCCTTTGCCAAACTGTTTCGATTGACCTGATTCTGTGAGTATATTAATAAGCATATAAATTGCTCAATAGAACTTAGGCTATGTCCGGATTCTTCTCATGGAGAATCGTTTGACAATTAGCAGAAATAAATAATATTATGGGAATTCAGAGAATAGTTCATTTTGTGTTGTTCATAGAGAGGTCACTCAACACGAGTGGCAAGGTCACTCATCCCTTCCTCTGGATTCTGTATACCATTTCCGGTTGGCCCAATGAATAAAACTTGGATTTCCAATAACTACGGCTAATCAACATTCTTACTTTCATATGTTTCTTTTTTTTCTTTCTTTCTTCTTCTTTTTTTTTTTGAGCTGAGCTTAATTATTTTGCTATGAAATATGACGCATACAGACGGATCAATAATTTCATGATGCAATCATACTTAAATAATATATTTCATAAGGAGAAACGACCAACCAGGGCATTGGTCCTATCAATGAATACTAAAACAATCACTGTGTTTTAGTATTCATTGGTCCTATATAATCCAATTGATTACTTATAGACGGCAATGAAGTCGGTAGCGCTAATTCTTCGAAAATGTATTAGAATAGTTTTTTAAAAGATTTAATTATTTAATTATTTGCCATCTGTGTTATATAATTTTACTTTGATATAATAAATTATATTATTACAGTATTTTAATAGATGCCATTTGTATTAATAATATCATCATGCAATGATCATTTAATACACTATGCAACAAAAAATGACTTTTGTCTGCCAACGCAAAAAACAAATGAATCTAGTAATTTAGAGAATGGGGATTACAGATATATGATTATTTAGTCGTGATATTCGTTTTTCTGGCCACAATTCAAACTTTAAAATTTTCATGTTTTAGGCCAATGGTACATACGGATCTATGATTTTCAGGGACAAGACAGCAATTAACATTAATGCATTACCAATACAATTTCAAAGAAAGATCCACATAAATCTATTGGTAAAGTAATATTTCCAAAACTCTGATTATGTAATGAGATAATTGCATTATAGTCGTAAAAAATGGGACAAAACGGACACTTTCACGTTATGATAGATATATTACTCATGGACAATTTTTTCAGCTGCAAAGTTATATTTACATACGTCAGGCTTTAGAATAAGCCATCGAGACCATTAGAACCATTAAAAACGACTTTTATTATCGAATAATTGAGAAAAAACATTAGGCACCTATGCTCCTCATATCTATGATCATCGTTGTAAAGGTTTCGTAGATTGTTAAAATTTCTTCGTTCCGTAACAAAAGGATTAATATCAATATATATATACATTGCATGTATTCTACCTCAGTAAGTTATTGTCCTTAAAATTAAAACAATAAATTTATTTATGGGAAAATATAAATACAAATATATTCATATTGAAAAATTATATTCAAAATAAGTATTTAGTATAAGTATTGATATTAATCCTTTTGTTACGGAACAAGAAAATTTATCAATCCACGAAACCTTATATTATGATCATCGTTCTAAAGGTTTCGTGGATTGTTAAAATTTTCTTCGTTCCGTAACAAAAGGATTAATATCAAAATATATATATACATTTGCATGTATTCTACCTCAGTAAGTTACATGTCCTTAAAATTAACACAATAATTTATTAATGGGAAAATATAAATACAAAAATATTTTTTTTGAAAATTATATTCGAAATAGTATTTAGTATAAGTATATTGATATTAATCCTTTTGTTACGGACGAAGAAAATTTTACAATCCACGAAACCTTTAGAATATGATCATAGATATGAGGAGCATAGGTGCCTAATGATTTTTGCTCAATTATTCGATAATAAAGTCGTTTTTAATGGTTCTATGGTCTCGATGGCTATTCTAAATCCTGGAACGTATGTAAATATAACTTTGCAGCTGAAAAAATTGTCCATGAGTGTTATTCTATCATAACGTGAAAGTGTCCGTTTTGTCCCATTTTTACGACTACAACAATTATCTCATTACATAATCAGTGTTTTGGAAATATTACTTTACCATAGATTTATTGGATCTTTCTTCGAAATTGTATTGGTAATGCATTATGTTAATTGCTGCCTTGTCCCTGAAAATCATAGATCCGTAGTACCATTGGCCTAAACCATGAAATTTTAAATTTTAAATGTGGCCAGATAAACAAAACCCATTGTTCGAAATAGCAATTTATCATTGCATGGACTCCCTAGAATCAATTTGAAAGTTTTGGCCTTTGGCAAATTTTGTTGCATAGTTTTATCATCATTTTAATTAGAACGTTCTCTGTTGAGGTATTTTTTTAAATTGTTGTTTATTTGTGTATTTTTTTACGTATTTACCTCATTTCAAATACATAATATTATTTTTGTATTGTTTTTAAAAAACTGTCAAAAATAGTTTGTATTCCTCCCATTTGAATCAACTCTAAAATGGAGTAATGTAATTAGATTGCTAATTGCAATGTTTGAGCATAGCTTTCTAATGATATAGACTAATAAGCAATAATAGAAAGAAATGACGTAGGAAAATACGGTCTAGGAAGAAAGGGTCTGAGATAGAAAAGGAAAAAGTGATGACGCATGGCCCATATAAATATATGCCCTCGTCTAACGGAATAACAAAGAAAATATGTATCTATATTACAAAATAAAATGATATTTGCCATAGTACTTCATTTATATGAGAAATATTATTTGATCAATACTTGATGTATTCCACTCAAATACTTGCCTACCTATGTATTTGGGTCATTTCTTCCATGAGTCATAATTTCCTTTTCTATCTTGGACCATTTCTTCTTACATATTCCTTAATATATACTTATAGAACAGACATGGGGAAACTAAGACCCGCGGGCCGTATACGGCCCGTTAGAAATTTAATCCGGCCTGCAAGCTTTGTCCAGTAATAAATAATAATAATCTTTCATACGTCTTGTCCATACAATACCGCATTTCACAATAGATGGCGCGCTGACATTTAGGCCGCGCCTACTCTTTATTTCTCTCTTAATATTCTCATTGCAATTTGAGCCTACTGTAAACAAGGAGCGGATCAAGAAAATGAAAGTGGACAGTCAATGTACTGCTGTGGCCTCATGTCAAAAAGTTTGCCCATCCTGGTTTTAGAAGGTGAAACGGCTAATGTGATGACCTCATCCACGGTTGAACTTTTGTTGTTGTTGATAAAAAATACTGTTTTAATTGGTCAATAATTATAACAAATATTGGTAAATTAATATAAATTTTGTTTATTCATATAATTAAATGTGACCTGCATCTAAATTCCCTGTTAAAATGTATGTTTAATATTATTTTTTAAATCATCGTAAGTTGTGTGTTTAACTCTTAGGTCAACCCAGCCCCACCGGAAACCTAATCCAGTATCAGCCGGCATCGCAAGTTGTACACTTTACAAAAATCGGTATAGGGGCATGATTGTAGTACATTATTTGGGTGCTTAATAGTACTAATTAATAATTAAGGTCAATGTTATAATTAATTTGGCTTATTAAGGGTATTATATTTATCTATGATTTGGTTCTCCTAGCTTCTTTTATATTTATTAATAATATACTCCGAAAATAATTGATAGTTCGGTAGGTTTACTTAGGCTGTTTTTTTACTAGTCAGGGATGAGTCTGGTTCTTTTTTTCTTCATTTCCCACTAAAGACAACTGTCTAAAGATAATCCTTTGTAGATATTTTGGATTTTCTTAAAAAAGTGTATATATGATGTTTGGGCTTCTCTGAGGTCATGACATTCAATGAAGGGGGAATTGTGAGAAAGTCTTCTTTTTTTCTTCACATTGATATATGTATTTCATGAGTCGTTTTTTTTGTGTTGCAAGTTTGGCTTAATGACATATCAATATATAATTTATAAATTGTTCATCTTGATTGACAAAATAAAGTAATTAGATAAAATCAAGTTATGTTTCTTTTGTAATTACTATAGAGCGGAAAAAACTGTGAATCACAAAAAAATTCATATATTTCCATTTTTTTTAAATATTTTTTTTTTTTTGGGAAATTTAGACCAAAACACATTTTCTTCATAATATCCCTAAAATAAAGCCTTTTTTCTTTTTTTTAGAATATTTTTTGAACTTTTTTTTCATGACCACTTGCATCAATTTTATAATTTCTCCCTTCATTCCCTTCTTTTGTTGATTTTTGGAGGGAAATAATGGACGTCAAACTATGGTGCCTTTTGAATAAATATATTTGCAGTGAGGTCAATCCACTTTTTCCCTATAAAAAGGAAGAGTTATGCTTATTCCATATTATTTGATTGATATCAACCATTGATATTGTGCTGGACTCCATCACTAAGTCTGACCTCATTAGACACAAGGTAAGGAAACTTATAAATAGAGCTTTGGTGGTTACTGTAATCCCAGGCTGCTAAGGTACTCAATTCAATATAAAAAAGCAACTACACCCTTCCGTTGAACAGCAATTTGCATGTGATTTCATCGTTTTTACTCTTTTCTTGGCTAGAATAATAACAAATCCTTCCTTTCTCTCGCAACAGATAGTTATATGCATTTTCACTTCATGGAAGGTCTCGACAAATCTCATGTAATGGCCTTTTATTGAATCCACAATTTTTAACTCAAATTTTTTGAAGCTTCTGACTCAAACACCATGGCTAGGATCGTCAATGATACTCTCAGAAAGATTGATCCTCAGTTTTAGGCAAGCTTGTGGCAAAAATTATGCGACTGACGAAGCTGAGTATATGTGGAAGCGTGGACGAGACCTAGGTATTTTATCCGTCTCTAATGCATTTGCCATGTATTGTCATTTGCTTTATCGTTGGGCAGATAAGGTCAAAGACCATTTTGCTGACGTGAATTGTCTCATTTCTTCGGTAAAAAAGGCATCTCAAAGCCCCATCTCGACGAGCTGAATTCAGTAAATGTTACCCTGGCCTAGAGCTCCCCTCTGATCCAATTATGACCAGATAGCAGAACTGCGACTACCGAATGTAAATCGGTTTTTTAGAACTGGAAGCGTGTGGACCTGGTGTGAAGAAGTTGAATTTCGCAAAATAAATAAACAACTCCGGAGATGAAGTGCATTTCATATCGGACAACGACTAAGAAAAGACAGTGAAGGAAATAATTTGTTGCACTTGCGTTCCATTTCCTTCAAAATCCGAAAGCAGTTATGATTTATATAAAATATAAACATGTATTAAATTTCAAAAAAATCTCTACAAAAATTATAACAAATTATGTAATTGTCTTTTGTTTATAATTGTCCGAACTAACGATGCCGACGATACATCTAACGTCATCTCGGTTCCATCCTGGGAACAGGTCGACTTCGCTATGGGCTGGGCATCGAAGGCCTTGGAGGCGTATTCAAATATCAATGGACTCCACCTAAACGTTGGGAAAAACCAAGCCTTAGTTGGGGCTCCAGACACTCCCTCAATTGTATTTTTTTCATGGTCACCCCAGATGAGATGATAATTCAGACAATGAACATATTCGGACAAGATTAGTTTGTGTATTATGATTGAAATTGTGTACAAATGTTCCATAACTTTGTCAATAAATCTAAAACAAGTTTGAAAGTATGCCCAATAGGTCAAGCATGATTTTTAAATGTTTTAAGTGATTTAAAACCATTGTCCACACAGAAGTCAAGCCGGACGTCACCCCCACATGATGTGTTCACACTTCAGATGGCAAAAAAGGACAACATAACAACATGTTTAAATAAAATAAGAGTGGGCACATGTAGAAGGAACATATTTGACATACATGTTATATTTTTTATTCATTTTTAGTTAATATTAGGTAAAAACTTCCATCGGACAGACAAAGTAAGCGTCACGTCTTTGACCCTACTACAATTCAAACCATATGAAATCAAGATGGCGGGCATCAGTGGCCAAAAAATATGCAAGCATATTGTACTACTTGGATTCCTTGTCCCCATAACATACATTGGCACCAGAATCGAGTCAATAGCAATTTTAGATCCACAGATAAGCTCAAATGTAGATTTTAAATGGCGGCATTTTGATTCCAATATGGCGGACATGAAGAGAGATTCCGAGTGGCCTCAAAATCTGAAAAATGTTCGCTATATGTTAATGTACATTGTGCCAAATTGTTGCTTGTATCACAAAATGCACAATACCTTAGCTTGCTGCCCCACTATAAGATTTGGGACGGTATTACTAAATAAATGTCATATTTATTATGGCATGGCTGTGAGAGAATATTCATAACTTAAGCTTAATTAGGTTTGTAAATATGATTATATCATGGCTTTGCATATATGTCTTATACAAACAAACAAAAATTTAGGTAATATTTGAAACTATTACTCTGTTTACAATAGGTGTTTCACCTATAACACCTTAGGCTTTTCACCTATAATAACAATAAAATATTTGACGAATTTTCGTCCATTGAAACAAAGAATAATTTTATTATCAATTATAATTTGTCCAAAACCGTTGAGTCAATCTTCCTTACAAGCTCAAATAACTTCTTTTTTTGCCCAGAAAACCCCTTAAATAAACAAATGCTGAACATATACCGTGTTATCAATCGTTTATCGGTTATATTATGAAGGAATTGTGAGCGGAAAATACCCATCATGAAAAATTAATAAAGACCCGTTTCAAATAATGTTTGTTTCTTATCTCTGTGCCGCTTTGACTGCATGACATGGATATTTTTTACAGAAAAAATCCCATTTGATTACAAGCATAACTTACATTCCATATCAGTGGGTAATCCCCCTTTTTATACTACATTTTGAGTGGGTCCAATGGATGAATTGGAACCTTTTTGATTATTCAGAGAGCGATTAGTCTAAGGTAATTTGATTTATAGTGAACCTTCGCGGTTCCGTTTTTGCGTCCCTCAGGGTACATCGTGTATTTTTAATGTGAACGATGTAAACCATGATTTTTTGAAAAATACTTAGAGATACAGATTTAAAAAAAACAAATATCCTGAGAGGGGATGGTCATTTTTGGTCCGCTACATAATTGATAAGATCCTAGGTTCGAGGGACTAATTTACACGCTACTAGATTGCTTATTTATATCCAGTCGGATACTGCAATTCTATCGATCCATATAGGCAAGACCTGTGCAAAATATGCCACAATATTGGAATATAATTTTCACTCGATTTGGACCACTTTTGTAGAGCCCAACGACTTGAAATTAATTGATGGCACTGATACACCTAGTACCCTTGTTTTCCTCAGGGATTTCGGTCCATTTAATCCCAGTCGCAGCCATGAGCTGGTATTTGGCCGCCTCATAAGATTATTTTGGTAGATTCAGTACATTGTAAAGACCAGGATATTCCTATATCGGAAGTTCATCATGTCGTTTGTAAGCCTTACTTGAATACATTTTTTCAATTTCTATCGCCCAAGGTAAGATGTCAGCTTATGCCCGCCCACAATCTATTATTAGTAAGACCTCAAGGCCCTTACATTGGAAGTCCATATCTCATGGCCTATTCAACGAATATAGCTTAAAATCACTGAACAAAGCAACAAAAAAACACATCATGATTTTTGTTTTTACAATAAATATCCATGACTTCAAATGAGGGTGTAAATTTTGCTTAAAGTGAGAGTTCATTAATTTATATGGGCCCTGTATGTGGTTACATGAAAATAATGAATTTTTGCTTTCTGACTAACTCAGAATATATATATAATCTACGATCATCCCAAATTATTAAGAAACATATCTCAACACATTTATGAAAATCCTATTGAAGCCTTATAAAAAAATATAAAACCTACTGCATTTTGAGATATAATTCATGTTAAAAAATAAGATATAAAATCCGGATATTCTTCAGAAAAATCCATGATAGAATTATAAAGGAAGTTTTATTAAATGCAGTCATGTGATTATTTTTATTCAATCAAGGAACATGACTCCCAATTTTCTTTCTCAGTTGTTTTTCTTTACATTAAATTACTTGACTCATAACTTTATATCAGGAATTATGAATATTTTGTTTTGGTAGAGTAATAACGTTCGTATTAACCAAGTTTTTAAGAACGAAGAAACAACTAAAAGTTACAAATTATTATGATGTTTAAATATGTATGAAGCAATCCTATACGTTGGTTCAAAATATATAATTCTCATTCTCAACAACTTTGATGTTCTTTCTCCTCTTATGATTGACTCAAAATATAGATAAAACGTTGAAAAAATCCTTGGGTCTTCATGTTTTAAGTTTTTTCAGTTTAGAAAAATATCTTATCTCTTAATTACAATATTGGTGGTTATATACAGGGTGAGGAAGCAAAAATGTCCTATTGACAAATTTGAATGTCCTGCCCAAACGGTGATGTAATCAAAACAATACTTAAAATCAAAGTTCCTTACCTGTAAACAACCCTTTTATTATTTATCAGACCTTGGTGGATTGTGAGATGAGCAACAAGAAGCAAAACGCAACAGAGTTCGTGATCTACTGGATGCCCAAGTCCCTCAGAAGGACATTGCCAAGATTTTAATATTTACTGTAGAACAAGTGCATAATAGGAGGAATGATCGTTGGATTGCAGAAACAACAGAGGAGGTCAAGGGTGTTTTCAGAACCAAACATCCAGCCCAGGTGATGGTCCTGGAGTCTTGGGCTCAGATGGCAATAAGATGCCCCCCTACTTCTTCAAGCCAAAACACAAAATTGGAACTGATGTGTACTACAAAATTCTGAGGTACACCGTTTTGCCCTGGTTGAAGGCCACCTATCCTGACAACAACTATGTGTGGCAGCAAGATGGGGCTCCTTCCCACACATCAAACAAGGTCCAAAAGTTTTGTGAGGAGAATATGGCGAATTTCTGGCCCAAAGACTTTTGGCCCCCGAGCTCACCTGATCTAAACCCCTGGATTTTTTCTGGTGGAGCGTCATTGAGTCGAGGACCAATGCCACCCCTCATGTAATATGGAATCACTTAAGTCTGCAATATCCAGGGAATGGGAGGTCTACCAAAGGAGGATATCAGAAGGGCCTGTGCCTCTTTCAGGGCCGCATCGAGGCCTGCATCATGGCTGATGGAGGACATATGCGTAAGCATGTTTCAAAAGCTTTCAATTTGTGTTCTTGAAGAAATCAGTTCAAAATTTCAATGAATAAAAAAGTTAAACCCAATTATAGTTGTTTATTTCCTGACCGGACATTTTGCTTCCTCACCCTGTATATATATATAAATTCAAGTTCTTCACAAAAGGGAGCACATGGGCAAAGCGACAGCTGAACGATGTTTCTCTGCTATTGAAGGGAATAAGCTCTCTATATCTTTATGTCTCTATGTGAATGTCACAAAAGTCATACTTTCAAATACACCGTACCGATTGTCAATCGGTGCAGTATTTGGTAGTTTCTACCGAGTATCGTATAATCGGTTCGGTATTTGAAATCTACCATCGGTAGTATCAAATACCGATTTACATTCGGTAGTTGTAGCTCTGATATATATATATATATACAGTGTGCGAGGGCAAAACGCGGAATCGACTTTAGCAGCCTGTAGCTTGCTTACTAGTCATATTATGAGAGGTTTTGTTGAATAAAAAATAAAGCTCTTAATCTCAGCTTTCAAACCAGATATTTTTAATCTCTCTATGTTGTTTAGTTAACAAGATGGAGGCAAAAAGGCAGCGTGTGGCAGATTTGCTTCACGCCCAAGTCAAAGTTATAGACATCATGGAGATTGTTAAGTGCGGCAAGACCCTCGTGTATGATGTCAAGAAGAAGCTTGAGACTGGCAAGGGCCTCAAAAGAAAGATGGGAAGTGGAGGACACAACAGGAAGGTGGATGAGGACTTCTTGATGGGGCTCATGGCTGAGATTGAGGCCGATCCCACAAGGTCCATGAGAAAGATGGCCAAAGTCTTTGAGGTGTCCGAGTGGACTATTCGAAAGGCTGTGAGCAAGTTGGGACTGTACTCGTACGTGCGCCGGAGGCGTCAGCTCCTCTCCAATTCGGCCAAGAACAGCAGGGTCGACTGTGGTAAAAAGCTTCTGTCGTGGCTGAAGAAGAAACCTTCGTCCACAGTCCTGGTTTTCTCAGACAAGAAGAACTGGACGGTGGACCAGAGCAGGAATGCCAGGAATGACCGTTTTCTGGCCTATGCTGTTGAGGAAGTCCCCCCCATTAACCAGACAAAGCACCCGGCCTCATCCATGATGTGGGGGTGGTGGCAAGTGACGGAAAAAGGATGCCCCCGTTTTGGTTTCCTCAAGGCTTGAGGGTTGGTGCCAAGGAGTATCTGGCTGTGATAAAGAATGTTGTCAAGCCATGGTTGGATGCCACATACCCCAAGGGCAACTACTGCTATCAACAAGATGGTGCACCTGGACACAAAGCCAAGAAAACCCAGAAGTGGTGCAAGGAAACCTCATGAACTTTTGGCAGCTCACTTCTGGCCCCCTCCTCCCCGAAGGGGCACCCCTTGACTATGGAATTTGGGGCTTTGTGGAAAGTAAGGCCAGTGCCACTCCCCATAATTTTACATTTTTTGTTTTTGTTTGATAAATACATAACTGCACTTCCTTAAGAACGTCTCACGTCTCAAAGTCAACGTCACATGAGTTCTTTTTTTGTGTCTTTAGCTACCTAGAAATGGTTATCGTTGCTCAAAGGGAATGATGAAAATCTGAATGTTGCAGCCTTTGTCCAATGTTGACCGTTTTCGCTTATATCATACGGTTTCAATATGTTTACGGATATAATAAACCATTATCGGAAGCTAAAAACTCTGGCGATAACATTTCTAATATTATTATATATGAAAGCCCGTTGTACTCAAATCATTTAAAATATCTTGCGAACAAAAACCGAAAGAGAATTCATTCAAAAATAGATCGTGGTTGTTTTAAGTTATTTTGGACTAAACTCCTACTAAACCAAGGAGATCACATAAGCAGAGTCCATATAATCTCATCTCTATCCATCCATCGTCTTAAACTCCTTCAACAAGAAAACAAATGCAACGTAATTATTAACTAGGTTTGAATGAAAAATAATGCACTTTTGAAACCCTTTATGTTCTTGAAGCCTGTGTGGATTCAATGTTTATTTATCTCTTTGTGACATCATACAAACATATATATACTAAAGGTTGGGTGAGGTCCACATGGAATGTTCCGTGACGCCACACTACTCCCCCCTCAAGTTAATATAAAATAATTAATTATCAAAGCATACAATTAAAATGCAATAAAATAAAAAATATAAATAAAATAAGCATACAAAATGAAATAAAATTCGCCAAAAAAAAAAAAAAAAACTAGATAAAGTACGCATATAAAAATAAGATAAAACAAAACAAGAACTCATCAATTTTTCCTTGTACAAACACGTCCTGAAGAAGAGATTGAATGTTCTACTAAATCTTTTAAAATGTTTTTACCGTATAACACGGTTTTAGGCGATCGATAGAAACGGAGTCCTTCCGGTTTCCGAGGTCCAAAATGAAATAATCCTCATACTTAGAGATGACTTTGAATGGGCCCCGAGTATGGTGCTGAGAGTGGTGGCATGACCTTATCTTGACGAACGAACACATAAGTCGACGACTTTAATTTCTTATTAATTGTTCCTTGTTTTAAGCCATGTCTTCTGGGCTGTTGAAACGGTAAATTTTGAATTCTTTCAACCATTGTTTGATCATGGGCTCTGATGCTGTTATTTTTTTATTTGATGAAAAAAGAATCCTGGTAGATGTAAATTTTCACCATAAACTGCGGTTGCAGATGAGTACCCGAGATCTTCTTTGATTGAAGCCCGAAGTCCAAGCATCACGATCGGTAAATCCCTCGCCCAATGTCTGGTATTTTCGCTCCTTGCCTTCAGAGCGTTCTTCATAGAACGATGAAATCTTTCCACCATTCCATTCGATGAAGGATGAAAACTGGTAGTAGGCTTTCGTTTGTAGCCAAGGAGTAATGATAATTGACTCCATAACAAGGAAGTAAATTGTCGTCTCTATCCGAAGTGATGGATTCAGGAACTCCGAAGTCCTGAACCCACCTATTTATTAAAGTTTTTGCACAAGTCTCAGCCGTTATATCACTTATGGGCACCTGTATACAGCCAATCAAAACACAAACAAAAGAAAAGAGTATTCATCTCGTATTTCAAAAGCAATTTATTGAAAATTTAAACACACACTTAAAAAGCTTGATTATTGAAGAATGGACATACACAATCCATATATATGTACAACTTCATCGCTATTTAACGGACTCAAAGTCTCCTGTTGAAATGACAAGAACAAAATACCTTTTTTTAAACTTATATACTTTTCTGACAAATATATGTAATAATGAACTATATTCCTGAGTTAATAAAGCTCAAATATACCCATGTCCCATCATCCAATGTCCTTCAATGACAAGATCCCTTTATAAAGTTGTAATGGGCTCATAATATCACAATTATATACAGTCAACTTCGCCTAAGTCGAAAGCATAAGTCGAAAGGTCACCTAACTCGAATATAATCAAAAGTTCCATTTTTTCTCCATTGACATGTGTGTAATAAAAATCGTACAAGTCGATATTTCGCCTAAGTCGAACAGATATTTTGACAGTAACACATACATAAACAAGAAAATAACTTCGCATCAGTCGAAGAGGGCGTTCACTTTCCAAAACACAGCCCGCATGCACTGCGCCTGCCTTTCACACTGTGTATTACAAGGAAGCACACACGCCTACCTGTATATCGAATTTTTCTTCGACTTAGCAATCAAAATTTGTAACTCGAATTTCGTATAAGTCGATTGTTTTTGCACAGTCCCGAGATAATCGACTTAGGCGAAGTTGACTATATATATATATAATATATATATATAAATATATATATCAGGAAACAAACGGGACCCGGGCTGGGACTCAAATTTTTAAAGCCAGGCAAGGCTAAAACCGGGGCGGGACTTCAGTATATTTTCGTTCCTTCGTCATTCTGAAAGTGACAACTTTTTTTAGAAATGAATTCCCAAAAAAAAGTGACGACGTTTTTTGTTTTTTTTAGAAAACAAAAATTCAAACAAAAAATTCTGGACAAAAGTGACAGCGTTTTTTTTTTAAGAACAGAATTTCCTTAAAAAAAACCGGCCCGGTGATTTTTAGATACTGGGCCGGGCCGGGACACTCAAAAACATGCTGTTGAGATAGGAAAACATGAACATGTTATATATTTTTTCTCCTGACATAAAGATAAATCATTGCTTTAAAAAAATAAGCAATTTTGTCTCATTCCTTTTATCAGAATTTAATTTTTTTGATACTATATATATATATATGTCAATTAAAGCTTGGGGAAAACTGATAGGAGGTTTGTATGCAAAATCCCCATCATGTTGTTTTTGGTAAATTTGTTTGGGAAATCCCTGTGTCTTCAATGCATAATTAATTTATTTGGGAAATCTTTGGTTTTCTCCACTTACTTTCTTTTTCTCTCTCTCAATGGCTTTCTTTTCTAGTTTATACTGTGCATGGTGGGGGAGGAAGGAAAAGGGTTTTTTGTTGTTTATGTATAGCTGTTGTGATGCAGCCCTCTCTCTCTCTTCATTATTCCAAGATCATGAAAAATCCCCCTCGCTATAATGACTTCAAATGCACCTTGTTGGAGTAATCCTTTGATGTCTTTTGTTGTTGTTAATATCATTGGCTAATACGCAGTAGGTTTTTTTCAAAAGCCTTCCCGCGCTTTCTCTAAATAACCCCCTTCATAGCAGCATATAGACAAGTAGTCGAGTCTACGGGATACTTTTACGCACTCTGGATTTAAATAAAAGAAACTTAAATATTATTATTCTTTTTTAGAGGGGAAAGGGCTGTTAATGGATACATTGAAAACATCTACTTTGTGTAAAGTCACAAATCCCTTTTTAATATTAATATTTAAGGGATAAATTAAATGATGTCGTCATTAAAGCTTTCCGTGTAAATAGAAAAAGAAGGCTATTTTATTTTTAGTATTATGTCATAATTAAATGCTTGAGCTCTCCTATTCTTGAGTTGGAGATTCCTCTTACTTTCCGGAGTTGCCCTTTTCGACAGGTCTTGCGGACTAGATAGAAGGAACTCCCTTGTTCTATTGAGAAGTATTGCAATGTCACAGCAGGTTAAGAAAGCTTCTTCTCGAATAACATTGATTAATTTAGTTCATTTTTATGTCGATTGATCAATCGACAGCTGTTTTTTATCTGTCTTTCACTCTCAGGTAGATAAAAGGAATAGCCAATTAAAATATAACCTTAAATTAGTCCCCAATGCATATTATAACTAGAGGACTCAGAGAGTGCAAACCTCCGCCGATCCCCACCAAATGAATCACTTGGTCTTTTTGTCATTTGCCAATAGATGTCGCTGTGCTGTGCTCTCCTCTTTGAGAGCACAGCACAGCGACATCTATTGGCAGATTAGGCTAACTTGAAATATTTATTAGTATTTAGCTCATTTTGCATCTTAAAGAAGCACTCAGAGATGCCAAATTTAATCACTTGTTTCTTTTGGCATTTCCAACAACTCCACAAAGTTTCATCCGAATCCGTTCCGCACTGTTTGAGTTATCCTGCTGACAAACAAAAACCAACAAACCAACGCCAGTGAAAACAATACCTCCTTCGGCGGAGGTAACAAAGGCTTTTCCCGCCTGCTTGGTTTTTACATTATTGGTTCTAATATTTATTTATTCTGTTGTACATTCCTATGTCCTAGATATTATTGATATCCAAAGCAATGACTTTTCTATCAAAGAAGAAACTTTATAATCAAGGTAAATGATTGAATGTTGTTCTAGAATAATTATCGTTCGATATAAACAAATACTAATTTAGAAAGCAAAGCTTCATATTTTGCTTTACGTTTGAAGTGAAATCAGTACTTTTAACTTTAAAAACCCCATTAAAAGTAACTTTGTCAGCCAGACTGAATGAATGTTCGATTTTGTTATTATTCCTTTTTGGAAAAAATCTTGATTCATTTTTTGGATATTTAGATAATTAATATTAACATTTGAAAGAGGGAAATAAATGGTTTGAACAAAATATAAGGTGAATGCGGTTAAAAAAATAGTATAAGGGATATTATAAATAAATGGTCCAGGAAGATTCGGTCTAGGAAGAAATGACACAAGAAGGAAAAGGAAAATAGACTTATGTCATGCACCAAAATGAGCTCATGAATAAGCGGTCTTTGTTTTTCTTCTTTCTATATGGTTGGATTAGCTTTCAACCTCATGGAAATATGAATACGCCCAATAGTATTACGATTAATCAATGCAATCTAAAAGCTCTTGAACTGATTCTAGTATATTATCAAAATACTATCCACAGGGAGCTGAAAGAATTTTAAGATATTTTTCTCGTTGCATGACCCCCCTTATAGTCAATGTATATTTGTTTAAAAAACAGATATACATTATTAAATGTAAGTGATGGGGAAGTCCTCATTTTACTGGGTTCCAATCAAATAAATGAAACAACCTTGACCCGTAAAAAGTTAAAATAATCAAGTCATTCTTGATTTGTTAGTATTATGCAAGTCTTGCGTACATACTCATCAGCCTTTATCAAGGCTGTACGTGAGACCTTTATACTCATGTAAGATGCGTATGTGTCATATAGATAACAGAGTTCCGTAGACACGACTGGTAGTCCTGAAATTCGGGGTACTCTCCATCATTGGGGAAAAGGCAGCGACATTAAGAACGGAATAGAGTAAGACTTTATATTTTTAATCTTAAAATATGGAAAGGTGAAGGGACGATAATCTTTAACTATCATGATAAAAAATATGAAGAGGTTCTTTTTGCATCCCTAAATATGGAGAGCATCCCCAAACGTCAGGCGCGCTACCAATCCCGTTTTCAGAACACTAAATTATTTATGGTATTGGCTTCTGTTTAGCTCCTAAATAGTCCCCCCCCCCCCCGCAAGGGAACGTAATTGTATAAGTAACTAGAGGCATATATACACTCAGAGAGTGCAAACCTCCGCCGTCATGAGCCTTCCGAGGCGGATTTTTCACGACTGGGGAGGCGTAGAGAGACGGGGGAGGGTTCCCCTAGACGGAAATTCCGAGAGGAAGACGCTCCCGGCACCCAATTTCACAGCACAGCGACATCTATTGGCAGAGTAGGCTAACTTGAAAAATTTAGTAGTATTTAGCTAATTTGGCGCCTTAATTCTGCACTCAGAGATGCCAAAATTTAATCACTTCTTCCTTTTGGCACTTCCAACAACTCCACAAATTTCATCCAAATCCGTCAGTACTTTTTGAGTTATCCTGCTGACAAACCAACAAACCAACAAACTAACAAACCAACAAACCCCAGTGAAACAATACCTCCTTCGGCGGAGGTAATGAACATTATTCTCTATTATAGTAGAAATAAGTAAATGTGCACAAGTAATTTATACGATTTTCTTTATCCTTATGAAGACGGCTCCTTGGGTTCATACATTGTCTGTGCGCTCACAGATGAAGATGGAATTACAACTGTCTCATATAGAGTTTAGACCAGACATGGGCAAACTAAGGCCCGCGGGCCGTATACGGCAATTTAATCCGGCCCGCCGAGCTTGTCCAGCAAATAAAATAATAATGCTTCATAAATCTTTCATTACATCTTGTCCATACAATACCACGTTTCACCAATAGATGGCGCGCTGACATTTAGGCCGCGCCTGTCTCTTTTTTATCTCTTGAATTTTCTCGTTGCCATTTGAGCCCTTCAGTAAAAAAAACATGAGCGGGCCAAAGAAAATGTACTGCCGTGGCCCCTTTTTCAAATTTTATAGCCCATAGTGGCCCGCAACTCAAAAAGTTTGCCCATCCCTGGTCTAGACGGAAGGAGTAGACTGTGCAGTTGGTGGAAAAAACGGAAGGAATCAAAATGTAGTTAGGTCCTGATCATAGAGATAAAGATATAGAGAGCTGATTCCCTTCAATAGCAGAGAAACAGCGTTGTATTGTTTCTTCGTGTCCAGTATAAACAAAGTAATTGATACTACGTCTTTGTAAGCTGATCATAGAGATAGAATCATAGAGATATAACACAATGACGTATTTCTCTTCCCTCCAATAGCAGAAAACATCGTTCAGCTATATTCTTGAACCAATGACGTATTTCTCTGACGAGTCCAATAAGCTCTCTATATCGTTATATCTCTATGATCAGGACTAACTACATTTTGATTTTGCAGTCTCTATGCGTTGGCTTTAATACATTTGTCAGCTAATTGGGAAAAAATAGAAAAAACTTTATTTTATATTTTTGGTGCCCACTCTTTTTTTAGTATGCAAAGACATATATACTATATATATATATATATATATGTGAGATCTGAGATCGTCGAATCCTGACTTATTATAGAAATCATATGGTTATTTTTCGTAGATTTATACAGCTGATCTTCAGAGCTCATCTATTAGATCTTCTGAGGCTTACAATGAGTTTAAATTGGATCATTAGCTATTCGTAGTATCATTGGTTTACTTCCATATATCGATCGATTTTAGCAGCCTCAGACAGCTCAGTTTTTCCTCCCTTTCGAAATTTTATACTTCTTTAACCAACAGGACTATTGAAGATTTGAATAAATACATCAAATCTTGATAGTTCAATTCATTGTGAGTATATATTTGTACATGCCATAAAGAAACATGATGATCTCTGGCAGTTCCCATTGCAACGGCGAGAAAGGTGAAACATATATATAGAGGGAGTACACGTATAATCCGGACTAACTTTGATCGGTTATGTCGTCTTTGTTTTTTGAGATATTGCAACGCACATATGTACGTTACTGCGCTTGCATTTATCTATCTGCCAAAAAAAACAAATTGAAAATCAGTCTACATTTAGCCATGGAAGAGGAGAAAAGGCATGCGATGTTCGCTTTCTTCCGTGCCGGGAGGAGTCCAAAGGAGGTGATAGAGTTCTTCAACTACCCCAAGTCGACCGTCTACGACCAGTGGAAGGCTTGGAACTCTTTCAAAAAGAATGATGCTCATCGCAAAAAGTGTTCTCAGTCCCTGGGGCCACCAGGACCGACGAGTTTGTGTCGCCGAGGTGAAGAGGAAGGTCAACGAGGACGGCAACAAGTCCTACGCCAAGTTGGCCGCCGAGATGGGCTGCTCCAAGCAGACAACAACCTCAAGCACGAGACGGCCGGTCTCCTCAGTTCTTCTCCGACGAGAATTTTTTTATCCAGGACCAGAATAGCAATAGGCAGAATGATAAGTGGATCTGCCAAAATGTTGACGAGGTGCCTGTCGTCAAGCACACGAAGTTCCCCTCCTCCGTAATGGTCCTGGGGGTGATCAGCAGTGAGGGGGACGTCATGCCCCCCCATTTCTTCGAGAAGGGCCTCAAGGTCAACACGGCCATCTACATCGACGTCATGAAGAACGTCGGTGAAGCCCTGGATGGACCTGGTGGCGAATGGGAGGCCCTATGTCTTCCACCAGGACTTGGCTCCCGCCCACAAGTCAGGGAGACCCAGGCGTGGCTGTTAGAGAAACTCCCCTACCACTGGAGCCCGGACTTGTGGCCCCCCAGCTCCCCTGACTGCAACCCCCTCGACTATTTCTTCTGGGGCATGGTCGAGAACAAGACCAACAAGCACGCTCACAACACTCTCGACTCCCTCAGGGCCGCCATCGTGGAGGAGTTCGCCAATATGAAGAAGGACGTCGTCGCCAAGGCCTACGGCCGCTTCAGGCACCGCCTCGAGATGGTCGTCGCCGTTGATGGGGGCTATATTGAAAAATAAATATCTATATATGTGTTTCCTTCATTTAACAAAAAATAGTTGAAAATATGATAAAAAATAAGTTATCAACATTTCAAAATTTGTTTAAATTACAGTGTGGCTAAGCAAATCGTGAACAGGATTGTAATGCATTGTAGCGACTGCAATTTGAATTTTCCTGCCTTATACTCACTGGGCAAAAAGAACAGACAAAAACAAACAGCTTTTGTTTTGAATGCATTGTGTTTTGGCAAACGACGGTGACAATGGAGGAGAAAAGGATTCGGGTCTCTGCCTTGCTCGAAGCCCAAATGGACTTCAGGAAGATTGCTGAGCTCATCCCCTGCTCCTTGGGATCGTTTCCAAGGTCAAGAAGCTCAAAGATGAGGGACAAGACCTTGGAAGGAAACCTAGTAGTGGTGGGCACAACAAAAAGAGGACGGCGGAGTTCCTGGCCGACCTCTCGGACACCATTGAGGCCTCCCCCACCACCAGAATGAGGAAGCAGGCCAAGAATCTCGGGGTCAGCAAGGACACCATCAGAATGCTGTTCAGGACTTGGGCTTGGTATCTTATGTTCGTAGACGTCGTCAGCTTCTCTCCAGCAAGGAGACCAGGGTCATCAAGGGCAAGAAGCTTCCCAACTGTATGAAGCACAACGAGTCCACGGTCCGAGGCATCTTGACTATGGCATCTGGGGCGTCGTGAGAGAAAGGCCTGTAGCATCCCCCCATGCCAGTGTGGATGCCCTGAAGGCCGCCGTTCGAAGGAGTGGGCCGAGATGTCCGTGGAATTCATTGTCAAGACCTGCAAGGCCTTCAAGCCCCGGATCGAGGCCATGCTGAAGGCCAATGGTGGCCATTTTGAACTATAAGGTTACTATAAGTTGGATTAATAAATGTTCTAAATCTCTGTGCCCTACCCCTTGTACTTATTAAGAATATTGATGAAGTTTGCCTTTGTCTTTCTGTTCACGATTTGCTTAGCCACACTGTAGTTCCGGATTATACGTGTACTCCCTGTATAATGACTTGATAGTCGAGTATTTTTACCATTTGTATGAACTCACTCACCTCTCCGAGTAGACAATATAGGAAAAAATTATGTCTATGGAGTTTTTGACTTATCTTCTTTACTCATTGAGATAACGAATCAGGCCTATTCGTATGTGTAACCCCCCATACATCAGGGGTGTCCAACCTTTTTGGAATTAAGATTTTAAACATGCCCCGCTGGAACCCATCAATCAGCGCTTTTGTCAAACCGAGCCATGAGCGGGGGCCATTAATATTAAAAGATAATAATAATAAAAAGAAAAACCGCAACGTTGTAGTGACCCGGTCAATTTTAAATGCTGTACCCCCGTACTGAGTGACCCAAAAACATCCATAACTGAGCCGAACCGGGACCCCAGACTCATTTTTACATATTATTGTTCGCTTCCGGCAATCATATGCAATCCACTTGGTACTAGCGAACAAACGACAAATAGATCGCGAGCGACGAGTTTTAGTATCCCTAATAAACAACTGTATTTTATATATATCAGGAAACGACCGGGTACCCGGCTGTTTTTGAGCGTCCCGGCCCGGTGTCCCGCTTTTTTATACACCGGGCCGGGAAATCAATATTTTCAATATTCGTTTGTCACTAAAAAATTTAAAAAATCATCACTTCAGAAACTTTTTGTAGATTCTTTTCAACAAAAAAAACGACGTCACTTTTTTTGTAGATTATTTCTAAAAAACCAAAAACGTCACTTTTAGGAGATTCTTGACTTAGAATGTCGAAGGAACAAAAATATATTTTGTCCCCGGCCCGGCTTGAAAAATTTAAGTCCCAGCCCGGCCCGGGTCCCGGCGAAAAATGGTGTCCCGGTGTATATATATGTATATATATCAGAGCTGTGACTACCGAATGTAAACCGGTATTTTATACTACCTACGGATGATTTCAAATATCGAAACGATTATACGATATTCGGTAGAAACTAACGAATACCGTACCAATTGTCAATCGGTACGGTATATTTGAAAGTATGAGTTTTGTGACAATCACATAGAGACATAAAGATATTTCCCATAGACATAAAGCTTATTCCATTCAATAGCAGAGAAACATCGTTCAACTGTCGCTTTGCCCAAGCGCTCCCTTGTGTGAAGAACTTGAACTTCGAAAATAAAAAAACAATTATAACTTATAGTATTATAGAGAAGATACATAAATATACATCCAATATAAGCTTATGCAATGTATTGAATACTAGAGTACCTGAAAGTGCATTTAATATCGGACAATAAGAGACAGTAAATGAAAAAAATCTAAAGCCTTCCATTTCCAAATCCAAGTATATATATATAATTTATATAAGATTAGTATGTAATTTAAATAATCTCCAATAAATTATAACAAATTATGTAATTAATTGTCCTTGTTATAAAGGTATTAAATCCATATGAAAAGTCACAGAACGGATACATAAATAAATTTCTCTCTCTTTCTAATCTACCGTACCGATAATGATCGATACTTTAGATATATAATAAAATCTACTGAATACCGATATCGATCGGTAGAAGGTATATACCGAATACCGACCCGGCGGTAGATTTTTCTACAGAATCCCAGCTTTGATATATATATATATATATATATATTATTTACAAGTACTTATATTTAAAAGCACTTCTTTTTGGAGGCCAATACTAGATATTAGACACCGTTGGAGAAACAGATTTAAGAAGCCGAGTCGAACGTCATTTACTCCTTTACGGAAGGAATTTGGAGTTTCCAGCCATCGATATGGACAACAAGAGCGATCACTAAGGTAGCTGAGGTAATGAAAAGTATTTTCCAGCACGATATCTTGCTTCACAATGTTTTTAGACTTAAGAATATTCGGAGAGGATCTTTTTCTTTCATTGTCCAGGATAATAATATAAATAAAGCAGTCATCTTTATCCCTAAGAGGAGATCAAAGTTCATTTATGTATTTTAATCTTAGAGACGATGTTTACGGGGGACATAGTAGATAGTGAAATAAGGTTGATGATATCAGTTATGAAGGCGCATGTTGTACTTCTTTTACTTCTTGTATGGGAACCCACACAAGTTTAGAATAGGCATTGCTTTTCCCCTTCTAGAATGAACTCATTCTACCTCAAAAATGATATACTCTTCAAGAAAAAAAAGGTATTCATGAAGAAAATAATATATATATATACATATAACGTTCTGGAAATATTGAATATATTATATAATAAATCAGATTGTACTGATTCTGAATTGATAGAATGCAACCAAGGTCATTTTTGGATTTATCATCTAAGTTTACTAAACTTAAAAGTACTATTTTACTCTGAAGCGAACAAGTCTCTTCTACAGGCGAGTGAAGTTAAAGGATATTATTAAAGTGAACCTTTTAGAGGCCTCAAAGTGTCTTAAGGTTAACAAAATATGTATTGCTCTCTTTCTATGTATATATTTAAATATCATTTTTAGTCTATAATTATGAACAACGCTGAATAGAGAAAGAAAAAAAATGTCCGTTATTTGTTGTGGGAATCCCAAATCTGTCGTCGGATAACTCTTCTTTTCTTTCATAGAATCTTCCTATTACTTTTTTAATAAAAGTAAGTGCGCGGAGTGTGCAACAACAACAGAATAATATAGAAGAAAGGCAGTCGGGAGCAGGGAAAGAAGAAGAAAAAATACTTTTGAGGGCAAGCGGGGTTTTCTCAACTTGTGGGATTCTCCATAAAAAATGAAGGACCTCGAAGAATTGAGTTGGATTACTACTACTTATTATTATTAGGAGTAGTAGATTATTGCAGTATACATCTACTCTTCTTCATTTAACGTCGTGATCTCTTGCTCTCAACATGGTTTTCCCTTAATGAGTGTGGGTCAGAGTGACACATACAGTACATAGAGTACCACTTAGTGTTTGTTTGTTTTTTAATATGACCAAAAAGAAAAGGAAGAACGTTGACTCATTGGGAAGTGAGATTGATTATTCGTGTGATGATGATGATGATACTTCCACTTCCCTCCCACAAAGTGGGGGATACATCCTTCCCTCAGTGAGAACAAAGGTCCCACAGGACTCAAATCAACTAGGAAATTCATTCAGGGCTTGCAAGGTTGTTAATACTTCTCTCTATATTTTTTAATACATGGTATTCGGTGTAAAAAAATAATCATATTAATGGATTTCATTGGAAAATTGTGAGGTTTGAATATATTTAATTCAGAGATAATATTAATGCAGGTGACTATTTTATAATGATATGGTTATGATTTTGAACGCTCTTTTGAAATAAATCGTTCAATGGGGGGGGGGGGGGATTTTATCCAACACTGAAGAACATTCATGATTTACTTAATATGAAATTGGCTTATTTAAAGTTTTGCTGATTTATGCAATATGCATCATTATTCTTCTTTTTTAACTTTTATTATTATTATTTAATTGTTATCCTGTTCTATTTTGGTTCATAAAATATACGTCATTATTACTTTTTTGCGTTTTTCTCTTATTAACTTTTTTTGGACTTCCCAATTTTCTTGCATCTTACATGGAATTAACCATTTTTCTTTGTCTTTTTTTTTCAGAGCTGTTAGATAAAAGATCTAGCCACATCGAGGACTTGAGTCTTGACATGAGTAGACTTGGCGTCCGTGTGGTTCGCGTCCGGATTGGAAGTGGGGGGATCAGGACGATGGCCTTGGACATGTGGGAACAGTGGTGGAGTTTGGCCGAGTGGGTTCGGCCACATCCCCAGATTCAACTGTCCTCGTTCAGTGGGACTCGGGAAATCGAACCAATTATCGCATAGGCTTTCAAAAGGCCTTTGACCTCCGGGTCCTGGACAGTGGACCTTCGGGAGTGGTTCATCCAAATCACTCCTGCAGCTGCTGCAAAACACGAATATTTGGTCTGCGGTGGTCTTGTTCCCTCTGTCCGGAAACAGATTTGTGCTCTGTGTGTTACAACTCTGAGCGTCATGAGCCACAACACCCTTTTACACGGATTGATGCCCCGGGATGCTTGCCTGTGAGTGTTCCGTCTCGGAAGAAGTCTCATCGGGTTCATCTACGAGGGATTTTCAAGGGGGCACTTGTGAGTCGTGGTCATGACTGGGATTGGGGTCGCAAGATGGGGGTGAGGAGAGCATCGGGACAGTCCTAGACGTGGCTGGCTGGGACGAGGAGTCCGGCCGCTCCGTCGTGTCCGTCAAATGGAACTCCACGCATTCCAGCAATATATACCGTGTTGGCCACAAGGGTAAAGTGGACTTGCAGTACATCCGTGGGCGAGAGGCCTTCAACGGCTTCTACTACCCGGACCATCTCCCCATTTTGAGGGACGAAAAGGTCCCCGCTCCGCCTAGGAGCAAGGAAAACAAGATCGGCGCTGCCTATCGAGGACTCTCCGTGGGAGATTGCGTACAAATCAAAGTGGACCTGGAGAGCTTCAAGAGCCTTCAAAGTGGCTTTGGAGGCTATTCTCCCCGCATGTCCGAGCTAGCTGGTCAAACGGGCACCGTGCACCGATTTACGGATAAGGGGGCCGTCCGGGTCCAGTACCCCGGACGTCCCGCCGAGAACCACCGATGGACAATCAACCCCAAGGCCCTAGCCAAGGTCACCACAGCCTTTTCTCCGGGAAGCATGGTCCGAATTCTAAACGATTGTGATAAAGTTCGAAGACTGCAGGAAGGCAACTGGTTTGAAGACATGAGAGGCCTTATGGGTAAGCTAGAAAGGTTGTGAGTGTCACGGGCAGCAGCAGTAGTAGTCAATCTGTGTGCGTGTCCATAAATGGTAGAACCTGGGCCTTTCATCCCTCTTGCCTATCCTCTGTATCCCGAGTGGACCTCGACAACAGGAAGAGGATCGAGAAAAACCCCAAAGTAGCATCAGCGGCAGTGTCTTAGGATCATCCATTTCCCCTCAACCTTCTTCCTATGAGCTCCTAAGCTTTGCCTACAACGGCCAACTGAGTCGCCTCAAAGAAGAGCTTAAAAAGGCCAGTGATATCAAGAGCATCATAGCCGCCCTCATAACAGGGGCAGAGCGTGGCCATTTGGACATACTCAAGTACTTAGTTAACCAATACCCTGACGAAGTCGATCTCAAGGTTGATGGAAGCACGGCTCTCCACGCTGCCATTCTGCAGGGACACATCACCATTGTTGAGACTCTCCTGGCCTCGGGAGCAAACATTGCCACAACAGACGACAATGGGGACTGCGGGATTCACTACGCTGTGAGGGGGGGCAATCAGGAGCTTCTAGAAAGCCTCTGTGGCAAATCAGGACCCTCTGTCCTCAACACCGCGAATAAAAAGGGATCACAGCTCTACATCTGGCTGTTTTGAATCAGAACTACGAAGCCGTGGCCACACTACTCAGGTTCCCCTTGGAAGTCAATGCTCAGGACGTCTACAGAGACACCCCCCTCCATGAAGCCATACTCCAAACCAACTCCGCCATCATACAAAGCCTCGTCAATCACCCGCGCACGGACTTTCGAATCAAAAACAGCAAGGGCTTCAATGCCCTACAGTTTGCAGCCCTCAAAGGAAACGTCTTTGCGCTCAAAAGTATTCTTGACAAGGCTCGTCAGCTCGCTGAGGTCAAAAAGACTGACGGCTTCTCTCCATTGCATTTGGCTGCTCTCAATGGACATTACTCTGTTGCTAAAGTACTGCTTCAGCAAGGGAAATGCTCGGTAAGGACTCGCTCAAGAATATAATCAAGAACAAAAACGCCTTTTGACAGTCGATTTATGTTCATAATGCCTTACTAGTTTAAATATTATTAAATATGAAGTCCTTTTAGTGCCCACAATGTTGAAACAATGTTTCAAGTTTTCATTAGATTTTACAATAAAAGACATAAATTGAAAAAAACTAACATCTTTCAATAGGAATCCCAAGATACGGCCTATATAATTATTATTGCAACTGGTAATATATATCGCATAAAATTAATGATTCAGTGTCTCTAATGGCTCAAAACGGTACAATCGCTCAACCTAACAAGCCTTCTTATTACTAAGGACACCCTATGGTTTTTTAACGTGATTGGATAACCGGCCATAATAAAAACAATTTGCATTATGCAACAAGGCATCCCCTCACTCATAGCGATAGAGGTTGTACATGAACTCAGAGATAATAATTCATCATTAAGTGGTCACTGAGTGATTTTTCCAATGAGGCTTGATTAATGTCATTGTCGAGCCCTTTGAATACTCTTTTCCAATATTTCTTAATTTATATTAAATACAGCAACTCCCTCAAGTTCCAATAATTATTGAATGCTTTTTTATAACAATAATATACAACCAATGTCGATAATATATTATTACTGTGACGATAAGAGGTAGAGAAAATTTGTCCTTAAAAATTTAAAGTGTTTTTATGGGCTTCAGTAAATGAAATGTATGTATCCTTTGAATGATTTTTCAATATTGCTTTAATATCTTTTAAATAAAGCAACATCTCTCGCTCAGAGAGATTTCGTTGTCATGGTCATAAATAGATCCTCAACTTTGATGATAAACTGATAAAAAGAACAAATTGAGTTTCCAATTGACAAAAACTAAAAAAATTGCTAATTTTTATTTTGACTTTCTAGGTCAGCATCATGGACAATCGGGGTCAGTCTCCGGTTCACCTCGCAGCAGGGCAGGGCCATGCCTCCATTGTGGAGCTTCTAATCAGTCACATCATCATCCTCAAAGATGATCCCAAGTTCCTTTCCTCCATTTTGGAGAGCCAAGACAGTCAGGGTCAGACACCGCTTCACCTCGCATTGGACCGAGAAGGGAACCCAGAGCCACCAGACCCTTCCTTGTCCCCACGAATGGCTGCTCTGCATCAAAAAGTCATCACCGCCGGTGTCAATCCACAGCTTCAAAGAAGCACGACCATCGCAGTCTTCCTCATACAAAACGGAGCCAGTCTATGTAGGAAGAACCTCAGCGGCTTCACGCCCCTTGACTTTGTCAGCGATCCCCTGGCCAAAAGCCTTCTTCTTCTTCACCACCAACATGCTTTTCGGGGAATGAAGAGTCATCCTCCACCTCCTCCTCTTCCTCCGCTGTTTCCTCCTCTTCCAATAACCAGGCCGAGTGCATTATCTGCGCAGAGCCATCCTCAAGTCTCATCACGGTACATCCCTGCGGGCACAGCTCCGTCTGTGCAGAGTGCTGGACGATTCGCATCAAAAAGTGCCTCAAATGCAAAGCACCCATCTCACACAAGACCGGAGGAGGAGGAGCACCAAATAAGAAAAAGGAAGTCGCACTCCGTCATGTACGGGATTTGGAGGCTCGGGTGCGGGACTTTGAGGATCAGTTTCAATGTACCATATGCATGGAACGGAAAAAGAATGTGGCCTTCCAATGCGGACATGCGGCTTGTGCAGCCTGCGTGGAGACACTGCGCTCCTGTCATATGTGTCGCGGATCCGTAGATAAACGCATTAATCTCTACTAAAAACGTGATTCGAGGAACTGACGTCATTACAACAACATAGATGCTGTATCCTGAGTGATATCTGAGTAATGACGTCCTTGTCTCACTCCTCAAGTCACATACATATATCAACCCATATTTTTCTATTCTATTACTTGATCATCATCCATTATTTATTTCATATTTTTGTTAAACCAATGAATTACAATATTAGTTGCATATTATTCATATATATATTTGATTAGTTCTCTATCTTTTGCTTACTATGAAATAAACCCTTTTTTCATTTTTGTATAATTGAGGCTTTCCTTTACCTCCTATTTCCTCAGCTTTTTGAAAATATAAACCCCAGAGAGAGCCAGAACTCCAAGGAGGCCAACATATCCAGCCGTATGAGCACAATTGCTATCTGAGATCCAATAGGCCTCATTCCCATGATTCCTCTCGTTTTGAGTTGCCTGACTCACGGAGTCCCTTGTGGAAGCCAGATTGTAGTAGACAGATAGATTTGGACGGCTCCCCCAGGCGTATTCCTCCAGGCCGAGTTGATATAGGCGAAAAGTAGGGCTGTAAGGGATATATCTAAGCCCGAAAATCCTGGACCGCATAGGAAGGGTCCCAATCGGTCTTCTTTGCTCAGAATATCCCTCTCGACGTGATCCAATATGTTTTCCAGGGGTCGTAGAACCTTATTTTCAAACTCTGATGGATCGTAGAACAGGGATGTTTGGGATTTGAGGGCGTCGGCTTTAGCACGTAGAGCGGAGTGTGCTGGATGACTGGGACCCATTCGCTCAGAGACCTGTAGAAGGAGTCCCGCTTCTCGACAACATCCGGCGCTTGACAAGGCTGTGGAACTTTATAAATTTGCTATAGGGGTAGCGAATGACCTTAGTGTACTCCGAGAGGCTTTGATAGTGCGAGAATACTCCCCATGTGAGGGCAAAGGTTCCCAGAGTGTCCAGGGATGACTGAAGGGACTCCCAGGAAGACGACTCCTTGAATAACACAGGCTGACCCTCA
Organism: Caligus rogercresseyi; assembly: GCA_013387185.1. Lineage (NCBI taxonomy): Eukaryota > Metazoa > Arthropoda > Copepoda > Siphonostomatoida > Caligidae > Caligus > Caligus rogercresseyi. The sequence continues at coordinate 35,053,555 of CP045890.1, forward strand.
TATTTAGCGTCAATGAACTAAAGGGAAAATAATAATGAAGGTGATATATGAAAGACTGAAGCATGTACATTCTTCTTGCCTTCATAATGTCCGTGCTTTCCGTCACAACCGTCTGTTTGTCCTCATCGTCGTAGTGCACGAAAACAGGGACTTCACCCTTGGGATTCAAATCCAGGAACCAGTCCTGGAACTGCTCTCCCGCTATGATGTCTACAGACACAAGCTCAATGGACGCTATTTGTTTCTCCAATATTGCGATCCGAACCTTACGACTCGGAGAGGACATTTCATGATAGTAAAGGACGGAATTCTTCATAGTGGATGTAGTAGCTCTTAAATTCTATGAGACCTAAATTATGGAAGAATAAATAATATTGTTCTTCATTGAACATATAGATTGTATGAAAAAGTAAGTAAGAGATTAAAAGAAGTGGAAATACCTATCAGAGCATTAATTTTAGAAGGGGCAAAAAAATCCAAAGTCAAGGTCCAAGGGTTTTTTTTGCGAATGTCAGCTGCTGAAGTGTCAGTTACCAAGCCATAGCCGTGAAATAATAATAAAAAAGAAGAAGACTCTTGATGTGATTTTCTTCTTATCTTTCAACACACGCATTGATGGCTTATAAAACGAACAATACATGTATAATTGCAATAACAATAGGACCCGAACATAAATTAAGTATGAATAGATAGTTGCCTATGACGTATAATATAAACTGTCATGGGTGGATCATTACAAGCTTTTAAAATGAGACGCCATGTTGTTGTTTTTTCGTTTAGATTCATAGTAATGTGCTCCACTCACTAATGAGATAAGTGATCAATGATCATAGTGGGGCATGGACCATGCGACATGCTTGACACAAATGTTAAGTGATTCTTTTTTCGCTCCATTCTTAAGACAGAATGATGTCATCATAGAGTGTCATGATCAGCGGAGGTGGCACTCTTCCACTTCTTTCATTTTTTTAAAAGACCGCGGAGAAGGGAGAAACCTCAAATTGTATCATATCTCCAGTGATGTCATTTGTACTTCATAAAATTAAAGACTCCTTGATATCATTGATGTCACTGGATGCCGGCCCTCGTTTCCCTTTTCCTTAAGTGTTGTTGGGGTGACCTTGTTCTCTTCCTCTTTCTCTTTCCCTTGCCTTTCTCTCAGCGTCTCTTCTTGCCTGTGCTTTTGTATGTGCTCCCTGTGTCTATGTGGATGATGTTGTAGTAATCGTATTCATACAATAATAATAAGTGAAACCTAAATAAGTTTGTTTATTCTGCTTTGGTCTTGTTCCTATTTGGGGCGAAGAGACTGATTGGATCCGTGTGAGTTGAGTGAAATCCTTGGAGATTCGGGTTGTAGATTACCTTGAATACCTATTTCCAGGTGGGTATTTTCCTAAATTTTCCCTCCCCATCTTTTTGATCGGAATGTCCGTATCGGTATGAGTGGGAGTGTTTTCGGGGGCGTCGTTCGCGATGGGAAGCAGGTTCCTTCCGTGCGGGTGGCTTCCCTCTGCAACCTGGGGAACACCTGCTTCCTCAACAGCGTGCTTTACACGCTCCGATTCACGCCTGGCTTCTCCCATAGCATTCACCACTTGGCCACGGATCTTTGGGGCCAAGAGCCTACCAGGGACACTCCTCCTCATCCTCCTCCTCCTCCAACACGAACTCCTCCAGCTCCAAAGGCGGAAACCCAGAAGTGGAGGTCATCGAGAGACTCCATGAGCTCTTTCGCTCCCTCAAGTCCGCTGACGAATTGGAGAGTCGAGAGCCCGTTCAACCCTCGAGCTTCCTACAGTCCGTCAGCCGACTTAACCCCATCTTTGAGGGGAATAGACAGCAAGTAAGGATACCTGAGAAGACTCACTTCAAAGGGAGTCAAAGTGCAAGAAGCTGTTGTGCTGAGCAATCAATTAATATATATATATATATATATATTGGGAGTCTAAAACTCTCTCTAAGACTCCCAAATAACGAAAGAACCGCTGTTTCCAAAATGAAAAGTTCTCAAAAATACTCTTTTAACATACCCATTCAAGTAGAAAACAAACATTGGCCATGAATTATAATATTTTTAGTATTCAATATAACATTTTCTAGGTGCTGAATGATAATGTTCAAATAAATACACACATTTGGAGTCATAGGATACAGTTAGTCAGATTAATAAACATGAATCTCTATACACGGAGTTTGGTCAATGGCACCTTTTATAGCCATACTGCACTTCTTGCTCAGATGGACCCTGTCGGAATTTTTTTTTTGTTAATGATGGTTTGAAAACACGACTCAAAGGCTCTCTCCCAGTCATGGATGTTAATTGACTGAGTTTAGGCAGGAGGGGGGGGGGGGGGCATATCTACCTACCAATAATATATTATATTCTCATATGAATCACGCTCAACTTGTTATGCATGTTGATTGATTATGGTTATTCTTGCATTCACATCTGAACTCAACTTTTATGTCCACATGGGGACAAGGCTGAACAATTGAATAGTTTGTCCATGAGTTATCCTTTGGGCTCTAATGCCTAAAGCTAGAGGAACAAAAACGAAGAAATAAAATCTTTCTTGAGCTTTAGTTGAAGATACCTAAAATACACTTTAAAACCCGAAACGGCTATGAAATATAATTTAGTATTTGAATATAAATGGTATTTTAGGGTGTCAAATAAAATAAGGAAAAATGATTAGGCATTAACAATATTAAGTGAACTCTGGATTTTTTAAAAAGCTTTATATTTTTATTTATTTAAAGAGAAAAATACTGTATTTAGAATGCAACAATTGAAAATGATGAAATATTAATAAATACTATCTCTTCATCTTATTTATCTTCTTCTAAATTCTAGAAAAGAAAATATATATGTGAAAAAAGGGGAAAAATAACCCTTAGTTTATAAAAAGGGGGACAAAAAATATTATTTTTATGTAAGGTCCGTTATGTGTCTTCATTTTGTGCCAGAAAGTTAGTTTAGCGTAGGTGACTCGACTTACCCTGAAAGTATTTTAAATACGTACGTAATAATAAACTTCTAAAAGAACTTTTAACTTTATTTTTATCCCAACGCTCACACATTATGATAACATAAAATTCACTTATATTTATAAAATAGATTATTTGTTCACTATAATATTTAAGCTTAGGGTTATTCGTATACCTCATGGCTAGTTCTCTAAGGCATATTAATATCTAGGCTAACATTAATATAAATCTCTCTCTGTGTATACTCACATTTTTTACATATTACCTCCGCCGAAGGAGGTATTGTTTTTAACTGGCGTTGGTTTGTTTGTCAGCAGGATAACTCAAAAAGTACGGAACGGATTCGGATGAAACTTTGTGAGTTGTTGGAAATGTCCAAAAAGGAACAAGTGATAAATTTTGGCATCTCTGAGTGCAGAATTAAGATGCAAAATGAGCTAAATACTAATAAATATTTCAAGTAAGCCTACTCTGCCATAGATGTCGCCGTGCTGTGATATCGGGTGCCGGGAGAGTCTTCCTCTCGGAATTTCCGTCGAGGGGAAACCCTCCCCGTCCCTTTACGCCGCCCCATTCGTGAAAAATCAGCCTCAGAAGGGCTCATAAGGACCTGTGACGGCGGAGGTTTGCACTCTCGAGTGTATATATGCCTCTAGTTTAATTGAAAGTGGTCCATTTTACACTTTTTTCCTCCAACACTTTAAAAAAGAAAGAAAAATCGTTGCTATATAATGAGCAATAACAACCCTCATAATGATTAGACCTCCCAAAAAAACCCACTTTTTTAGTTCTTACATATACCCAGCGATTCTGGTTCATTTTTTGATGCTGAAAACGAGTATCTAAATAAAACAATCTAGCATTGTTAGAAATCGGACGTCACTGGTGTCAAAGGTTTCGTTATGAAGCAAAACTTTTTGGTTATTACTTATTTTGAAAAAAACTAGTTTTACAAAATTTAGCTATGATCAATTGATGACTTTGTTATTTTTGCAAATTTTCGTCAAATAATATTTAGTGCCAATAAATGAACATAAGTTCTGACGCACCACCATTTTTTAAATAACAGCTCCTACTAGGGTTCTTTATAGTTTCAAGAAGGAAAAAGAAAAAGAGGGTACTCATGTTGATGTTTTAAGTTATCTTTTTAATACGTTTTTAAAACGACTAATGATAGTAGATTTTCCCCATCGAATCCCAATCTACTCCCTCTGAATCCCTCTCATCAGTATTGATACCAATTCTTTTAATTTTGGTTTTTCAAAATACAGTTTTTCAATGGAAATGTCATTATGGTAATCTCGTGAATTCGCCAATAGACATTTTGTTCAACATATATTATATTATATAAATAAATATATATATAAATATAATTATTATATATATATATAATATTATATATATATATGAATATTTAATATATATAATTATATATATATAATAATATTATATATATATGCTCATATTTGACAATCAAAAATTATGGATTGAACTATGAATTCCGTAAATGAATCTAACGGACGTCATAACCAGACGATACCATCAGCTCAATCACAGAGCTGGTAGCGTTGACACGATTGAAAAACTTTCGGGTTGCGTGAGAAACGCACGACGTGAAAGTTCAACAGCCTGAAGAATGTTCTGACGCTGTTTCTCGCTCTTGGTCAGCACTTTAGTAAAGTCAGACCCGAACTTGACGGCCCCTCTCTGCCCCGTCATTGACAACTTGAAGAGGTGACGATGCCGCTTAATCAATGAATGTGTGTCCGGGAGCTCCAAGAAGGTTGGATGGATGTTTGTAAGCTGAAGGTAGAAACGCTCAATGAGATATAGGTGGTGGCATTTGGTATAAAATTCTTGTTATTCTTTGGTAAATTAATCATAGCTTATTACAATATTAAAGGAATGTTTACCCGGCTAAGAGTTTTGTCGGCTCGATGATGTCCAAAGCACTTTCGGCACTGACATCGAAACGAGTTTGCAATTCCTTGAGAAAGAGCTCTTCTTCTCCTCGGCGTTTTTTCGCTTCCGTCGCAGTGAATCCACACCCCACGAAATAGATCATGGAGGCGATGGAGCTTCTTAATTAATTTTTTCCTCGCCATGAGTGGCAAATAAGACGGTGCCCAGAGACGAAGTAGGGAATCGCGGTGCTACGGGCAGCTAGCTGCGCGTCCGGTCTACCCAAAGACCAAAGATGAAAGTAAAAGTGCCGTATCACCTCTTCGTTACGGGAATGGACCTGGGTTTGAAAATTTCTAGAGTATAATCAATACCCAGTGCCTCGCTTAAGCACTTCTTCAGTGTCCGAGTTTCCATTTATGTTAAAGGCACTTGACTGATAGATCAAAGAGTGAATTGAATCTGATACGGTGTTTAAATCACGTGTTTATAAATAAAAACAGTTTTGATAACATAATATTAAAGTTATTTATTATATTAAAAGATAACTTAAACATCAACATGAGTACCCTCTTTTTCTTTTCCTTCTTGAAACTAAAGAACCCTAGTAGGAGCTGTTATTTAAAAATGGTTGGTGCGTCAGCACTTATGTTCATTTATTGGCATAAATATTATTTGACGAAAATTTGCAAAAAATAACAAAGTCATAATTGATCATAGCTAAATTTGTAAAACTAGTTTTTTTCAAAATAAGTAAACAAAAAGTTTTGCTTCATAACGAACCTTTGACACCAGTGACGTCCGATTTCTAAACATGCTAGAGATTTTTTTATTTAAATATCGTTTTCAGCATTAAAAACTGAACCATAATCGCTGGGTATATGTAAAAGAACTAAAAAAGTTGTTTTTTTGGGAGGTCTAATAATGATCCTCCATGATCCTGCAATTCCTTATAAAACAAAAGTGACATCACTTGCCTCACTTTCATAAAGGTCTTAATAATTATTTATTTATTCCCCTTAATAGCAAGGCTTTCTAAAAGGATCTTACAATATAAGACGTTTCAGCAAAGCGTACACTATTTATGCTTTACTCAAATAATGATTTGTACCTTTTTGATGTTGTCAAATGTTTTTTTTAAAAATAATAATTAAGTACATATTCAGCATCAAATTTCAGAGACCTTGTATTGTTAGTGACCTTGGCCTGAAACCGCAGTTCAAAGGGCTGGCTTACAGGATGTGAAATGAAGCTATCTATGTTGCTCCCTGTTTTTTCTCTACGGATGCCTTCAAGGCGCTGATATTCGGCTGATAAGTAGCGAAGGCCCTCTTCACTAGATCGCACTCGATGTCCTTGTCGAGGGGGGGTTTCAATCTAGAGACATAGATATTGTATGCTCATATTGAAATAAGATGTTGAAGTTAAAGATTTGACTTTATAATTGTCATAATTGCGTAAGAAAAAACATTTGGATTAGACAAAATGTATACTTTCTGCAATCTAATACGAGACTCTACAAAAAATATGGCAAGGGATTACTTTATACCTGACATAACAGGAAAGAGAAAAAAGGCTGTAGAATAGAAAACATAGAGACATCTTCTTGTATCTTTCTGGCATCTCTTCCATTATATGTAGTATCACATAACCACAAACCTCTCCTTTTTTCTATTTTTAATAAGCTGTTGGGTTATTATTAGTGCATTATATTAAAAGCTTAAGTTCTTCTATTTTGGAGGAGGAACTTTGATGCGGAGCTCCCTCCTGTGTACGGAGTTACTACTTATTTCGCAAGACTCGTGGACGAAAGGAACAAACCTGTCCCTTTTTTAAAATTATTAATAACATTTTAAAAGAAGTAAACCAAAAGCTGTTGTTGTTTTTATTATTGCGTTATGATAAACAGCTTGAGTCTTCTATTCTTCATATCAGGGTTCCTCTTCAAGAATAGAAAGAGTCTAGCTGTTTATAAAACTCAAGCTGATAACAAAAAATACTAATAATAGCAGCAGCTTATTAATAATAGAAAAAGGGAGAGGTTTTTGATGCTTAATACTATAATCATAGAGAAGTCAGAGAGATACGAGAAATATGTCTCTTTTGTTTCAAATCGACAGCTGTTTTTCTCTTTCTATTTCATGTCTGGGATAAATAATATCTTGCCTATATATGTATAATTAACTTTATCTGACTCCAGGGGGTTTCAAATAGTTAATATAATTATTCCGATGTTAAAAGTCTATGTCTTGCTGGAACGCCCTGTATATATTTATCGTGACGTCAGAGAATAAGTATTGTTTCAATCAAATCATCCATTAACTGAACGAGGCGCCATTGAGTCAGTCCATTCATTGAATATTTGTTATTTACCTTGAGGTAAAATAAACCTTAAAGAATATTAATAATAATACAATCTTCATTCTGACGTCCTGTTAAGAGGATGTAAACCCATACATATATACTCTTTAATAACGGAATACACAACTAATAGACTGTATATCAGAGATTTTTACTCAATGGATCATTCTTGGCATGCAAGTGGTGAAGATCATCTTTCTAAAAGTATCAATATTGCTTTGATTTTAAAGGAAGTCTCAGTTATAAAAAAAGAAGTTATATTATTGAATATCTGTTATTAATATAAGCAAATAAAATATGTCAATTATAATGATAATAATACCGACTCATGGTTTCATTCAAAATATGGAGTTAATGTATGATGTATGCATTTAGGAAAGAAGTGGTAAAGTTGTCAATTTTGTTCTGAGGACAATATTTATTTATATTTGTTATACAAATATTGATTTACAAAAGCTTGCAATTAACAATGGATGATTTTTATTATTTGAACAATAAATTTTTAGTTTAAATATTGAATTTTAATGTTTAAATTTGCATAATACGGTTCTTAGCCTTTCTTATTTATGTTATTCATTATTTAGCTATACAAAATCATTTTATTTGAAATTATATTGGTTGACATAAATGACAAACATTGAAATACTGCACTTTTCTTTATGTGATGTTTAATTACAATTGCTCCATCAAACATATTGTTTTTACAAATAGAAGTAAAGAACTCTATAATGATTGGGCAATTGGCAAAATAGATGAGTCACGTAATGAGCGTCCTTCATTTTATAAGTATTATTATTATTATGTCGCACATCTTTTTGGTTACCTTGATTTACAAAACCTTGAATTGGTCATATAATGGTGTTATTATATAAAGAAGATATTGCATTTTATATGCATTATATGGTATATTAATACATTTTCCTTCTCTTTATTTGTCGTCCAGGACGCCCATGAGCTGTTAATGATGATTTTGGACATGCTCCAGGAGATTCGCGTCCCTCCTTCCCCTCCCGAGCCTCCAAAGACCAATGGTCACATCAAGGCCGAAGAACCCAAGAAGGGCGGCGGCGGCTACCGGCGTTGGAAGTCTAGCTCTCCTCCCTCGAACCTCTCTTCCCCTCCTCCCTCCTCCCGATCCAACACTCCTCCCAGCTCCCTGCGGAGGGTGTCGTCGAGGAGGAGAGCAGTGTTCCCAACTTCATCAAGGAGAACTTTGTGGGGAAGGCCGTGATGTCCACGCGCTGCATGGAGTGCGAGATGAGCACCTACCGGAGCGAGCCCTTCACGAACATTGACATCGCTCTCAGCTTCGAGGACGAGGAGGACCAAGTTCATTCCGGGGGGAAGGAACAGCTTTTCCTTAAAAAGATCATGGCTTCCGAGACCCTCAAGGAAAATAACAAGTATTGGTGCGAGGAGTGCTCACGACTCAATGAGGCCACGCGGAGCGTCTCATACGAACTCTGCCCAACATCATGGTCCTCCAACTCATGCGATTCACGGCCACGGGCTGCAAGACATACATGTCCAAAATAAACGACTACATCCCCACCCCATTCTCCTGGACTGCTTCTGCACGCAGTGCTCTGGGAAGGAGGAGCCGGGACGACATCGATATAGGCTCTATGCCGTCATCATGCATCTAGGAGGAACCCTCGCCTCGGGACACTACATCTCATACGTACGCGCCTCACTACAAAGCCCAGAGTACTCCCAGTGCCAGAGGGGAGCCACAGGCTCAGCATCGCAGCAACACTCAATAATACATCATAAAATAACAAAAACTCCTCCTCCAAAAACCCTGGATCGTCAAGTACTTGAGCAGTAAAATGAACGGAAAGTCATCCAACTCCAATAGCTCTGGAGGGATTCCCTACTCGGAACAGACCAACGGATACGCTGCTACCAACGGCGTGGGCTCACATAGCACTCCTTTCAAGAGTCACATAGGTGGCAGCGGTGGAAAGCCAGGGGGGACCTGTCGGAGTTATCTCTGCTGCGGACTCAAGGGGGGACTACATCTAGAGGCAGGAGGAGGACCAAGAGGAGGAGGAGATCTGGGATCCTCCAACGAGAGTCTGGGAAGCAACAGCACCACCACCACACATGGTGGGGACTTTGGAGATGACTACTGGCTGGAGTGCGACGATGAAAACATCAACGCCATCAGCCGAAAACAGTTTGAGGACATTCTCAGCGCGAAACAGGGGGCCACCACGCCATATCTACTATTCTATCAAAAATACTGATTTGCCATAACGCCAGACACTATGTGTTGAGGAATCGTGAGCAACTTTCCTGGAAGGGAAGATATATACTACTACTAGAGAGTGAGCATGAGCGAATAGAGCTATAATGCCATTATGGCTTAGAGAGCTGATTCTTTTCAAAAGAAGAAAACAAAAGAATTGGAAATTTGCAAAAACTAAAGTTTAAAATGACATGATTGCACTAACAAGTAAAGTAATATACAACAATTTAAAGAAAGGGTCATTATAAACCAAATTAATATAATCAAGTCATATTTATTTAGCTCCTCTTAGTGAGTTATCTATCTCTAAGTCACTCCTCTCTAAATTTGTAATATCTTTCCTCCGTTTTAGATGCTCAGGTGTTATTCCTCGGCATATTTCCCTTCCAACAAAACCTCTCCTTCCCTCCCTCCTCAACACAACCTCTTAGCTAACCGGTGCAACAAACATAAAAGAATGATCAGTCTCTGTCAGAATTATAATCAATTTTCAGAGGTGGAACACTAGGCTCCTCCCTCTCTAATAATACCCGCTCCCTTCCTTCTTACTTACTTCATGTGTACCTTCTTCTTGTTCGTCTTCACCACTCATTCCTACAGAATCTCTTCAGGGGCCACCCTTATAGTCAAGGAGGACACACAGCATATAAGGAATAGGTGTGTGTCAAGAAGGGAGGCTTCTCGCTTATATGTGTCAATGACGTCATAGAGGATGTAGAAAGTAATACATAAAAGAACACTTACATATAGAATGGAGGGTTATTTTCATGGGAAGAGGATCAAAACACTGCATTATGCTTAATTTTGGACCCTTAAAATGTATTTTAAACTCCTAATTAATAATTAAAAGTCTAAATGTGTTTGTAGTGGCGAAAAAACTATTAATTCAAATCAGTATTTTGATTCTCTTTGCATTATATAATCATCAAAGTCATAAACATCGCATTATACTTCATTTCGAAGCACTAAAATATATTTAATTTGCTAATATTGTGACAGTTATGATATCAACGCAGTAATTAGGAACCTCTATTAATGGTTATATTAAGTTATAAATTATCTAATGATCTGTTCGGCATCAAAACATCAGCTGTGGCAGTCCTTGTCCAGTAATATAAATTTGAACTAGGCAGACTTCAATGGAATGACTTCAAGGACCTACAATGATTTACTTCTGAAGGGTTCTTTTAAAAAGCCACTTTTCAATAATTTATAATATGAAATCACTTAATTATTTCATCTAATGAATATAAATACCAATGATGACGGCAGTCATGCATTATAACTACTCATCTATCCCTGAGGATTAAGCCAATGACGCTCCGCCTCAGATTTACTACTTTTTAAACCTCATATTAATCAAAGATCTAAATGTAATGAACACATTTCTTAATATCCATATACTGATATAACGAATGATTAGGAATTCATTTATCAGCAATGTATGTTAAAGAGGGACTTCAGCTAATGATTGTATACCGGCTAGGATCAATACAGAACATTCATCTGTATTTTATCTGCTCATCATAAACTATAACTATTAAAAAACATGTTTTTGTGGACTAAAAGTTGAAAAGTATCAATATTTTTTTGTTTCCTTTCAACTTTGAAACATCAGCTATATATTGCTTCGGCTCTGTATTTTGTAAGTGTTCTATATATGTAGCTCTATATGGATATAATGAAGGATGCCTTAATGGGAATTGTATCAAACACATCAATCAACATAACTTTGTACGTCCTATCGCAAGTGAGACTCTATCTATCGTCAATGATAACTAAACATTTCACTGAGGTATTACTTTATTTAATTAGATATAAAAGTTGGAAATTTCTATTGCAAGGATTCATAAATGGTATGAGTCAAGGCTTATAAGAAATATGCTTGGCATTTAAAGAGGGTTTCATATCTCTCACATAGTTAGAAGTTATATGATACCTCTTAATAATGCCCATTGTATATTTGCCGCTCTTTTTCTTTCAACCAATCACGATTGAGAAGTAAGTCTCATTGTGGTATCCTAGTAGTTATACAAACCTCTTGTTGTCATTTCAACCAAGGAATTTTGAAAAACAAAGTATGTCCACATTGCCTTTTCGCTTGCCCACAATTTTTTATGCCGTCATTCAGGCAAGCGGAAAGAATAGCATTTGTAAGAGTGTTTCTTACGGCTCTCGTCATTAAAAAAATATTCCTGCAATATTTTTGACACTTCAAGATTACTGAGTTGCACTATTCAAGAACTTGTATTCGATATACCTTGACCTGAACGGCAGCTACCCTTTTGACGACAAACACCCCTCCACCTTATGTGTTGTGATTCACCACCACCTTGTTTCTAAATTTATTTCTCCTGTGTGCTCGCGCGTGTGTATGAATGGAGTCCCAAAGGTGGACTCCTCCGTCTTTAAAAATCGAATTAGAATCAATGATGATTTAGTTTTTCGTATAGCCCAATACATAATACACGTCCTTGTTGCGTGTGTCTGCGTGTGTGTGTGTATATTTGTCTATAATATCATTCATTTGTTATCAGTGAGATCTATTTATTTTATCAGTTAAAAAATATACATATTTTAGCGAATTTTATTATTATTAAATATGATGACTATTATTATTCAAGAGTATATGCTATAATATATATATAATATGTACCTTACTGAATAATTTTATTATGACTATTTATTATTCCTTGTTCTAGGGGTTTCATTTTAATTAAATATATGCGACATAAATTATTCATATTTAGTAGGAGGTGTGACTTTGCGGAATTATTATAATAATAAATTTAATTCCTTTGGCTTCATCATGTTCCTGCGGTGGCTTTTTTGCCTTCTGCTTTCACAGAAAGAATCAATATATTAAAATAATGCCCTTCAAAATCGATTTGTGAAATGAAAAGTGATGGTCCTGTACTCTCCTTTATCCCTTTTCCTTCTCTAGCTAATGGAAACACAAGGGCCTGATATATGTATTGAAAAAGTGATACTGAAAAAAATTGTCAAAATAAAGGAAAATAAATCATAATAAATTTTTTAAAAGAAGTCATTTGAATTAATTAAATACAACAATCAATGAATCAATTCATATTAATTTATTGCATTTAAAGTATATCCTATCCAACGATCCTAACCGAATGATTGTAGTATATGAAATTGCACCTATAAAATGATAAATTTTGAACCCTGCGTCATAAGTCACATCAGTAGTATTAAATAATTATATCATTTTCCTAAATCATTATCTCTTTGTGAGTAAGAATATATATTTATATCCTTCAAACCGAATAGTTTCCATGCATTTGTTTGACTTTTTCCCAAACACTCCTACAGACAAGGACTATTAAAAGTCAAGGACCGCCCATATTGCCAAGCTCACTGGTGATTTGTAATGACGTCACACCGGCAAGCGGGAACAAATACATTTACAAATGAGTTTCTTACCGCTGTTAATAATAACATGTATGAAGCTTCACTATAAATGAAATATATGTACATTCCTGGGTTTCTATAAACCTTGGGCTTGAGGTAATTAAAACATATTTTGTGGTTCACAGGTATTGATTTAACAAATAAATGCTTCAATATATTCATTTTGTTATTAAGTTTTATAAACTGTTTAATTTACAGCTTTTACCTTCATTTTAATGCATGTAAATATATAGTTGTATGGGTTTTAGAAGCGTTCGAAATAAGAATACAAGGAATTTTTTACTACCAAAGAATATAAAAGCTTAAAATAATCGTTCGACTATTTTTATACGAAATGACGTTTGTTATATGGAGCAGAATGGCTAAAAACAGTTCATGTTTAGGTTGACTGGTGTAATTCAATTGATGATATCTCCATCATTTTATGTACATCAATATAAATGAGATAGAATAGGTTTATATCTGGAAGTCATACTGTGGATATTTTTAAAGTTTTACGCGGTTGATGGTTCATTGGAAAGTTTTTATTGAAGGATATATATATTATTTTTTATTCATCTACTAAGCAAATCCATATTATATTTTGCCCACATAAATATATGCTTTATAAAAGTGAAGACATATTATTATTATTCATTCGAAATCCCAAATAATAAAACGTGTTTTTTACATATAAAATAAACTAAGATTGAATATCTCTAACTAGTCAAAAGTTGTAAGACGATTTACTATGAGATCCTTCAAGTACAAACAGAAAGAAAGTTGTTGATTACGGGATTTGACTTGATTTATGCACTTTTTCCTGTTTACTAGGGCTGGTTAATATGTCCGTGACTTTTGAATTTCTCGCCTTATAATTAGGTCGGCAACACTGCTCCTGTCAACAAGCATCTATCAGCTGACTCCTGTTAACGTTTGAACACGCTGTTTTTTAGTTTGTTTTTGAATGTCTTAAAGACAACCAATTTCGGGAATTGTGGAGAAAATGGAGAAAAGTGAATTTCGTGCGCTCATCACTGAAACAAAGGCTAAGCTTGATAAATACGTGGGGACTCTGCACCATCATATCAATGGATAAAAAGTGGTTTACAGAATTTCGTTGTGGTCGTACAAGTACGATCCATACCGAACGTTCTGGACGCCAGTAGAAATCGCTACACCCGAAGGCATTTAAAAAATCACGATTTTGGCCCATCGGAGATTGAAAGTGCAGGAGATGTGGAAGCCACATGTGTCAGTGGTTTTGAAAGATCACTTGGTATGAAAAAGCTATCCACAAGATGGGGGCCGCGATGAAATCATCTCACAAACAAAAATATATTTGAGGACCTCGAGAAATCTTATTTTTTGGAAGGGATAAAAAATTGGAGAAACGTTGGAGAAGTGTATAGAGATCAAAGAGACCGTTTTGAAAATAAAATTTCTTTTTAATTTTTAATTTATTTCGGTATCTGCTCTGTCGCTTCTTCATATGCATTTAATATCGGACAATTTATAACAAAGGACAATTAAATACATAATTTGTTATAACCAGGCTTGTGAACGGAACGCAAAATTGAACGGCGTTCAGCTGAACGCACGTTCAATGAATGGAACGCTGAACGGAACGCAACTTTTTTTTGAACGCTGAACGCAAAAAAAAAAAAGAGTTTTGTTTTCAGCGTTCAATTTTTCCAAACATTTCTTGGACTTTTTCGGGAAAAAAAACGTCATCACTTTTTTGGGAAATTCTTTTCTAAAAAAACGTCATCACTACGCATTACTTTTTTGGAAATTCTTTTCTAAAAAAACGTCATCACTTTTCTGGAAATTCTTTTCTAAAAAAAAACGTTTTCACTTTTTTTTAAAATATTTGAACGCTGAACGCTAACGGAACGCTGAACGCAAAAACATTGAACGAAACGCTATTTTTTTAACGCTGAACGGAACGCTGAACGCAAAAAAAGCTGAACGCTCACAAGCCTAGCCTTACAAGTTATATAACTTATAACCTATTAGATATTATTTAAAATTTAATACACACAAATTTTATATAAATTATATATGTACTTGGATTTTGTAGAAAATGGAAGGCTATAGCAATTTTTTCATTAACTGTCTTTTATTATACGTTGTCCGATATTAAATGCACTTTCAGGTACTCTAGTATTCAATGCATAGCATGTGCATATATTGAATGTATATTTATGTATCTGCTCTATAATACTATAAGTTGTCCATTGGAGCTACGTAGTTGTATATTTATTTTGCAAAGTTCAAGTTCTTCACACAAGGAAGCGTTTCAACTTGTATCTTAGTACTTAGAAAAACAAAACGTAAATTTCATTCAAATATTTTTAAATTTTTTATGAAACAATAAATAATCTACTTCTATCCAATATCAATTTACGATTACGTAGTACAAATTACTTTGTTTATGTTGGGCAAAGCGACAGTTGAACGATGGTTCTCTGCTATTGAAGGAAATACGCTCTGTATATCTTTATATCTCAAGTTTATATCTTAGAGGGCTTATTGCTATGGTATGCTAGTTAAAGTTTCTTGTCACAATTATATTAATTTGAGATATCAAATCTACCTTCAATTTGAACATGGAATTCCGGGTGTCAACATTTAGTATTTATTTTTGTGCTTTCCAAATAAATGTCTATTGGACCTCAGGTTCTACAAGGCAAAATTATGGCATATATGGGCTTCAAATCAGTCACCAGAGGGTCTTATGCCGTGCTATGCCCCTGATAACTTTTTTGAACTTTAACATATAAAACAGCATTAATATCACATTATGGTTCATTAAGATATAAATATACATGTTTGCTAAAACCATGGATCCAATCGAACGAAACAATTACAAAATTCTTATCGTTTAAATAAGCTAGCAGTAGATATTTTTAGTATTTGTGCGTATAATCCGAAAATATATATGTTTCAGATGCTAGAGACTATTGTTTGTAACCAAAGAGGTGGTTTATCTCAAAGATAATATAGAGTGCCGGAGTAACGTGTGGTAGCGCTGAATATCGGGGTATTTGTGTGTTCTCCATTATTGAGGGGGGGGGGGGGTGATAAAAAGTCTATATATTCTTAAGGATTTGACTAATTGTCTTGAGGCACTAGGACTTTGTTTCTTCTTCTTATTTATTGTTGGTTGGATACTAAAATAATAAACAACTCCGGAGCTGAAAGCGAATTAATATCGGACAACGTATAATAAAAGACAGTTAATGAAAAAAAATGCTGTCTATTGCCTTCCATTGTCTACAAAATCCAAGTACATATATAAATTATAATTTATATCAGATTAGTATGTATTAAATTTCCAATAATCTCTAAATTCTTTTTAACAAATTATATACTTAATGGTATTTTGTTATAAATTGTCTGATACTAAATGCATATGAAGAAGTCACAGAGCAGAGACATAAATAATTTTCTCTTCTTTCTTATCTAACACACCGATCGATATCCGGTAGATATATAATAAAATCTACCGAATCAGCGGTACCAATCCCAGCTTTGATGGTAATTCAAATGTGGAACTACTATCTCACATGCAAAATCTAAGCAAGAAGGTTTTCTTTAGTTCAAGGAACATGAATGTCTTCAACAATACTTGTATGATTATGTACGATAGAAGTTCAAAGAATAATAATTCTTCCGATTTACTATTAAAATATTTTTTATTTTTAGTCAACAATTAATAACTACTCATGCTGTAACTATACGCCTTAAAAAATAATTATTATCTTCATGAGCAATTTGGTGTGTATGGGAATCCGTTCGAAATTACATTTATTTCCTGTGAATCAAATTTGTGGCAATTTCGGACATATAGTGGGAGCAAAGTATTTAGAGAGCACCTAACTCCATGGGTGGGAGGGCTACTTTCTACTATAAAAGTAAACAACCTCCTTCTTTAAAGAAAAACTTATTCATAAAGTACACTACCTTCAAAAGTTTTGGATAACCCATACAATTTTGTGTTTTTCATGAAAAGTCACATTTTTATTACCGCATGAGTTGTAAAATGAATAGAAAATATTGCCAAGACATTGACAAGGTTATAAATAATTATATTTATTTGAAATAATATTTTTTTCTCTCCAACTTTGCTATGGTGGTTAAAGAATCCTCAATTCGTAGCAATTACAGCATTTTTGGAATTCTAGCTGTTAAATTATTGAGGTAATCTGGAGAAATTTCATCCCACGCTTCTAGAAGCCCCTTCTACAAAGTTGTATTGATTGAATGGACAATTCGTGCGTACCGTGCGGTCAAGTTGTTCTCACAACAACTCAATAGAGAACTGGTAACTGTGCTGATCATTCCATTACAGATAGAATACCAGCTGCCTACTTCTTCTCTAAATAGCTACGTCACACCGCTAGGTGTCTCTATTATAAAAAGTAACAAACTTTCTTCTTTAAAGGTAATGTATAAATAACGGGCATTCAATCGGATGTGGACACTTTTTATAAATTAAAAATTCTAACGTGTTTTGTTGTACCTGGTTTTTCCAATAATGGGAGATTTACATTCCCAAAGGACTATAGCCTTTGCAAGAAATGGCGGATTACTACAAATGAAATTGCACCTCACGTAAATTGTTG
Organism: Caligus rogercresseyi; assembly: GCA_013387185.1. Lineage (NCBI taxonomy): Eukaryota > Metazoa > Arthropoda > Copepoda > Siphonostomatoida > Caligidae > Caligus > Caligus rogercresseyi. The sequence goes on from CP045890.1 coordinate 35,071,102, forward strand.
GGATAAGATTTGGTAGCCGTCATAGGGATTCAGCTAGAGGTGTAGATGAAACTTGATGAGTGTCAGGTGCTGTGCCTTCTTTTATTATCTGATCAAAAGCTAATCAAGAAGACTTGGCTCGTAATAAAAGAGCAAATAACCGTTTGATAATTTTAAAGGGTTTCTTACCTCCATTTCATATGAGGATCATGTAGTGAAAATTAATGAAAAATCGGAATTGCATTCAATAGAAGATTTGGTAATGAGCGATAGAGGCATTATGGTTCAAGATATTTGTGTTAATCAAAATGCTAAAGTTAATTCTATCATCTTTCAATTTCTATTGTTTTAAATGACCAAAAAATACTTCTAAGCGGATTCATGTGAAGAGAATCAAAGTACTTGCTAAGATATATAAAATTATTTAAGAAGTACTCGAGAATGTGACTTGCACTATATATTATAAATAAACATTATAAACAATAAAGGCGGTTTTTAATTGTATTAGTGTCCAACAAATATATGAATCATTGCAGATTTTTTGATATTAAT